>BMAU01017786.1:0-32500 GCA_019973935.1 Trichonephila clavipes
GCCAAAATTAAGACCCTTTGTTTATGAGACATATATCATTTTAAAATTTCAATAGAGCTTAGATTTTTTTATGTCTATAATAAAGATAATTTAATTATTCTGTAGAACTACAAAAATAACGGTTGAATCCTAGGAGGACCCACTTTTGGTCGCCAAATTTTGAGCGATAAAGGTTACAATATGGTAACCTTTCCATTTCATCAAAAAATTTGGATTTTCAAATCACCGAAAAAATGGCAACCCTAAAAAAGTGCAACATTTTTCGCCTTTTCCGAAAAAAAAAACGTCATTTTGACATTTGACTTCGCTGGAGGTTGTTAAGAATGGCGTGTGAAAGGAAATTACTTTAAAGTGAGGCTACGATAGGTTTCTTTGTGCCCTGGGCACATAGGGGAAGAAAAGACGTTAGAATGGTGTATGAAAGCTAATTTAATTGCTTCTCGTTATGAATGTTCGAGGTGTAAAAAAAAAAAATATGCGTTTGCAAAAGTGAAAGGGAACGGTTGACGGCTACAAATGGCGTTGTCGCAAACCAGTCGAAAGATAATCGCCACGACGTCGTTCGGAGTGTGAGAAAGGGTACTTGGTTTAGCTTAAAGCAAACTTGCTATAACTATTATCTTGCGTTTGACTAGATATTGGTTTGGCAAAGAGCATGAATGAGTTCGTGATGAATGACTTGAAAGTTAATAAGAATATGAGACAAAGTTAATAAGACATGTGGCGGCGATCTTACGATCACAAGTTGGTGAATGAGAATTTTCATAAATTCCTTGCATCCATCGCAAAGGGTGTATCCACCAACAGATCATGACGAAATGCAAGCGTAAGGTAAGTGCTTTTTTAACATTTTTTAAAATTGATTTCATGTATTTCTTCGATTTTATCTTTGCGAAACGCCCCTTTCGTCCTTTTTTAAAAATGTAAATCATGTTGTACACACTGGTTTTAGAATACTTTTAAAATGAATTTCATTGCTTTTCTCCGTTTTTTTCTTTATATAATGATTAATTTAATGGTATTTATTCGATTTCATCTTTGCGAAAAGGCCCATTTCATCCCCTCCGCTGACGCATGCGCTTCCCAAGAGTTTTTCGTCATTGACGCCTTTTTGAAAACCTTCAATTTGGCGCTTTTTGGCGAAAACTTTTTGGCGCCAAAAACAGCAGTGGGTCCTCCTAGGATTTTACCATATATACTTATGTTTAGGTACCATTTTTTAAAAAAGTATCCTTTTTTTATGCAAAATATTTTTTTACACATATATAAAAACAATACATAAAATACAGTGAAACTCTTTTTTAGTAAAATTTTAGTATAGTTTCTTTAAAAAATTATGAAACTTTGAATTTTTTATTTTTCTGCTTTTTTATGCATAAAACAATTTTTAAAAAATTAGGCACTATTTTAATAGAAAAAAAATTAGGTTCACTATATGCATAGGCATCTTGTATAGAAGTATAAAAATCAGGAATCATACAGTGCAATAGTTTTTAAAAATGTACCTAAATGCAAAAAAATATGCTTTTGAGAAAAAGTGAAAAAACTAAAAAAACAATATTTTCACATATTATACACTTAATTAGTATTTCCTTGCCTATTTTTATATGACTAATAATAATCCTTAACCATTTTCTAGAGTTACAAAAGTAATTTTAAATTTTCATATGTTTTTTTCCCTTTGTTTTAGTTAACATGAACATAATTTTCGAGATCTTGTAATACATATTTTCATGTATAGGTACCATTTCTTACAAAAATATTCTTTGAATATACAAAAAAATTTACAAATATATATAAAGTAACATATTAAACATAATGAATCTGTTTTTTAACTAATTATATATATAATTGCATAATTTCTGAAAAATAATCATAAAACCTTAAAATTATGAAAATCTTAATTTTCTTTTTACATATAAAATCAATTTTCAAAAAATTAGACACATACTAAAAGATATTTTGTTCACTGTATGCACATGTATCCTGTTTAGATATATAAAAGGTTTCAAACAATATATGCTACAATAGTTTTTTAAAGTGTACCTAAATTTAAAAATATTAAACATTAGAGAAAAAATATAATAAAACTTAACAAAAAAATTTCTCCTTACATTATAGATTTGATTAATATTTCCCTGCTTGGTATTCATTTTCTTCATCTAAATTCTGTTTATCCATTTTCCTTTTTAAAGACCTTCTTTTATTTCTGGCTTCCAATGACACTTTATTTACTATCCGTTCAGCCTCAAAAATTCGTTTGTTATCAATTGTAAGTAAGGCACGTTCCGTGTTGTATCCTGGTTTAATATGCCCAGAGCTTCAAAGACTTTTATCCTACTTACATATCCATCGTTAAAACAAATTACAGCATCCACAACTCCAAATTTCAAAGTTTCAATGCCAACAAAAACTGTTTTAGGAATTCGCTCCCAAATACATTTGTTAAAACTTTCATTGGGATTTTGTGTTCTTCCATGAAGGCACTTTTTCAATAAGTCCTTCTCTGTGAGATCCCGAAACACTTTTTTCACTTTCAATAAAATTGACTCAGGTAAAGAATGCTTGTGAATATAAAATTCCCCAGAATAATGCTACGGTTATAACCGCACCAGCAATCCTCACCAAGAGGACACAAAGCGTGTTGAGGATTATCCTCAGTACTTAGTTTGTGAAAATAAATAGCCCATATGGCTCTTTTTCATGTCCTCCACAGATGACAAATTTTACGGATTGCTAGCCCATAATAATGTTGAATTGAGTCCACTTCTTTAAGCGTTAGCCGTCCACGTCCCGAAATTTTTTCCCATCTGATAGCTTAATGCCTTTGCTCATTTTTAGAATGTTTCTCAGCCTTGTGCCCATACGCTTTTGCACATGGCCAACACATTCTAATTTTTCAACTTCTGTGTCGCCATATACTTTTGCTTCTTTTATAGTAAGAAATCCTTTTGAGTCCCCATCACCAAGATACTGCATATAACATGCTTTTCGTGATGTTTCAAATCGCTGAAATATACTTAATACCCCCGACATTCCATTCCCCCACTGAATCCTTCGTAATTTTTAGCACAATTTTCACATGGTTTTTTTTTACCCTTACATGAAGAACAATATTTTGTGAGAGCTTCAAAGTCGATAACCTTTCCGTTCTCAACAGACGTAGCACATACAACTCCATTTAATGAAGAATAGCCTCTTTTATGCCATGTGCCATCCACAGCCACAGCTATATTTGAACTATTATCATTCGCTATGACTGCTTCGTGAACAGCTGCATTCATGGAGTCTTCACTAATTGTTTTTAAAACATTTAAAAACAAAGATCTATGGCGTTCAAACTTTGCAGGTGGTGGAGGCAAATTCATGAGCCCACAGAATATTCGAGCAGCAGCTCCACCTTTTCCAATAGCTCTCATTCCATATGTCAATCTTAGGTTAACATCATAACATTTATTTGATATTTTTGATGACATTGTGCTCGTCGATTCTCCACAGTTGTGACAAATTATTTCCAAACTCACTGCTAAACCTCTACGACTTTTTAAATCTTCTCTCAGCTCAATTTTCTCTGAAGAACAGCAATATTTACAACATAAGAGATTTTTCATAAGGGAAGATAATAAATGCAGTTCAACGATTATGTTTACATTTTGAGAATCTTGTTCTTGTAGTAAATCCGGTATTTTAATTTTTCTCCTAGAAGCACTTTCCACGGAATTCAAAAGCAATTCTTCAGTCGATTTAGACTTTTTTTTATGTTGATTGCTACTATACTTCCTTCTGCCAATTTTTTTTTTTTATTCTTGGCATAATTACTCGTTTAAAAAAAGTTAAGATACTTTTAAAATCTTATGAATATTAATAATTATAAGTAAAAATAAATATTTCTTACGAAAATTAATGTAAAATTAAGTAGTTGTATGCCACAAGAAACTTCGGAATAGACGAACTCGGTTCAAAACATTGCCATAAACCGAAATTTAAAGTAAGAAATTTTGTCACACAGCTTGGAACAATAGCTCACGCACAAGCGTGGCTAAAAAGTAGCGGGGTTAACATTCAAACGAAAAAAACAATCAAAAGTTAATATAGATAAAACACAGGGGAAACTACATATTTAAAGTTCAAAGGGGCGTGTCAAAAGGGGCGTGGTCATTTATTTACATTTTTATTTTTCATATTTTAGGGCTATTTTATCAACAAACATATAAGTATTATACATTTTTAGATTCAGAAAAATAAGCACTATTTTTTAGAACTAAAATTGAAAAATCGATTATTTGAAAGTATATGATGTCCCTGTTCCCTTAACAATAAAACCTTTCAATCTAAAGAAATTTTTTTTGTTTTATGGGGAAAATGATAAAAAAGTATTTTTAAAATAGTTTTGCAATTATGAGGAAAAGTTATGGAACTGCAAAAAATAAACATGTGCTCTATATTTAATGCACACACACAAATATTCCCAGTTTCTACTGGAACATAACTGTCCATATTTTCAACAATTACCACTGAATTGGGGATCAAGAGTTCTACAAAATGCAAATTGTTAAATAATTCCGTTTATTGTTTTCAGTTAGACTGAAATTAAGAAAAGTTCTGTGATTGTCGTTATTATATGTTAAAATGGTGTAGGGCAAAAGAAAAAATTGTTTATTGAAACATTATTATTTATAAGAAAAATACAAGCTTTACAATTCACTACATTAATATATTAGTGGTAGTCCCATGTATATCTTAAAGAGTATTTTATTTACTTCATTGTATACCCCTTCCACAAATATATATATATATATATATATATATATATATATTTGCTTCTACGAAGGAATGAATGGCTTACAGGAGTTATATGTGTGTGTGTGTGCATTTCATAATTTACAAACCCATGTATATATATTATATGGATTAATATTATCAATGCACCCTGAGTTAATATTCAAGGATCAACAGGTGTTTCTTTGGACATATTGGCAGGGCTATATAATACTTTTTTGCCTTTTCACAAAATGTTTGGCGGGGTATTAAACATCTATATATTGTTTGCCATTGGTCTCCACCTTTAATTCAATAGATGCTACTGGAGAAGTGTATGTACTTCTCCAGTAGAGGTTTATTTGCCACAGTTTCACGTATCCAGGTATTTAACATACTAAAAATTTTATTTTATAGGAAACAAAACAAGTATCCTTATACTTATTATGACACTTCAAGACAACAAATATTTTTGCATTAAACGTTTCTGCAAAACTTTAATAACATTTATTTTGAAATTAATACCTAAAAGTGTTATTTATACTTTACACCACACTCACTCCATAAAAGTTTATAGCACAATGTTTTTCTTTTTTTTTTTGTTCTAATAGTAGAAAAACTTTAAATATACTATACAAATGTAATATATAATAAGCTGTTTTATAACTTATATGTAATCTGTATAAAGTAATTCCCTGTTCATTAATATACATTATAAAATGTTAAACTATCTATATGTATATGTTTAGTGGGCTTATTTTGTACATGAATAATATTCATGGGTATTTTTCAATTTACATATTAACTATATGATTATAGTTTAATTTTTGAATTCTCCTTAGATTGATCTTAGAATAAATTATTAACAAATGAAATTTTAACAAGTCAACATATTGCAAGATCCTAATTTAACTTTTGCTTAGTGCTAACAAGAAAAGTGTTTCATCAATTATACACAGAAGTATCTAACAATTGTACTGAACAATTTATTAATCTTACACTTTAATTTCAAACAAGAATATTCTAGAATGCTTCTTAAAACAATATATTCATATTTCAAAAAGAAATCTAAATATAATGACTCATATATCATATATTAGAAATATTATTAATTGTACCTATATATTAGAAATTACGACCATGTTATGAAACATGTTTTATCCCTTTTAGGTTAATGTAAATGCTACGATCATCAGTGGTTCAGTTAATCAGTGGTAGAATGTTTTTATATCAATCAACGCTCATATCATCACAATCATTAGACTCAATTAAATTCAATAAATCATCGAAGACAAGTGTAAGATTAAATAATAAGTTTAATGGAATATGGAGTGCGTCTGAACTCGGTCACGTACACAAGATCTCTGGTGTAAACAAAGCATGTTTTTACAAGCAGCGCCCTCTATACTGAGGGGGGTTCTACCAGTTACAATAAAAAAAATGGATTTTCCTTCAACTACAACAAAAATTTGGGTACTTGCATACCATTGCAATAACGCCGATGTTAAAGATAATTTGCCAACCAACCCTGATTTCACATGTGTTGTAAGCGCTCAGTTGGCAACCATGTGCTTCGTT
Source organism: Trichonephila clavipes (assembly GCA_019973935.1). Classification (NCBI taxonomy): domain Eukaryota; kingdom Metazoa; phylum Arthropoda; class Arachnida; order Araneae; family Nephilidae; genus Trichonephila; species Trichonephila clavipes. Next base: position 6,337 of record BMAU01017786.1, read on the forward strand.
TCATATAATGTCCCCAATGCAGTTGCGATAATACACAAGTACCAAAATTTGTACTCCACTGAACAGTCAATTCTTACACATTAATCTTAAAAAATACTTAGCATAGCATTAGTCATTGCCTCTGTTTTTGCTCAGCTAATAGCCACCAGAACATCTTTTTCTACTTTGGTGTTGACATTTTGACTGGTAGAATGAAACTTGCGTATTAAAAACATTTATTCACAATACTTGAAAAATATATTATATTTTCCGGACAAAGATAAAATTGAATTTTTTTATTGGCTCAGGTAAATCATTTCACTTTTCTATATATGTGTACATAATATACATTGGTATTTACTGGATATCCAGATAATGGATTTGTGACAGCTTTTTCGAGCTGCTGATAACAGACTTTGGCAATATCCAAAAGGATACACTCACTACAAACATTGTATCAGAAGAGAACTTCACCTGTTCTCTCTATATCTCTATTGGCCTCATGGTCCCTATAATCACTAAGTACCAATGCATATATAAACTTAAATAACATACATAAATCTGGAAACAAATTTATGAGAAGTATGACCAGTGGTGAATCAAAATTAGATGAGACGGGTGCCAGCGAAATAAATCACTTATACCCAAAATCGCGGAGAAAAGTATGAGAGACCAGTATCTGAAATCACTCCCCTGCAGGGGAAGGCTGGAGGAAGAAAACGGCCGAACGAGGACGAAACTAGAGTACGTCACAAGGGCGAGGAATGGAAGAGCGCAGGAAGGGGGGGGGCTTAACAGCCCCAAAACGCGTTCGAGGAGCACCAAAAACGCAGTGGGAAGGAAAATGCAGCCTTTTTTTTGTGCAGTAGAATGAACGTCCCTCCGTTGGTGTGGTGTGGTAGTTAGGAAAAGTCGAGTCTGCAAGGGAAACTTACAGACGACACAGCAGGTGTAACGAAGCTGGAGCCAGCTTTAACACTGATCCAAGTTCTGATGAGAGGCAAATGCATTTGAATATTGTGAAGTGTAGCAATTAAGTGTTTTTGTTGTTTTGTCGAGAATAAATACTTATTTTTATTACATAAATTTGTGTGTTTTCATTATCTATTGTTCTTTATTTTTTTAAAAATATATATTACTTGTAAAATTTAGTAATGGATAGCTTTAAATGTGATAAGACCTTCTCTACAGTTTCGAACTTAAATCGACATGCAAAATTGATTCATAATAAGGTAAGTACAATTAAACAGGTAAGATAGATGTATTATTTGCAATGTAGAACTCATTTCTAAAAAGGCCTTGGAGGATCACATTGATTTGGTACATAATATTACAATAGAAAAGGATACTCGTACATTTGAGACTTTTCAAGATTTTAAGTTGTGGAAAGAAAGCATTGAGAAGCAAACTAGTTCCTTGTATGTGAAGAATACTGGAAGTAAATCAGGGAAAACTGGTGGGAAAATAACCTACTTTTACTGTCATCGCAATGTTTTTACAATGCAAGGGGAGTGATATGAAGAGAAATATGAAAATAGCTGGTAGCAACAAGATTAATGGAAACTGCCCTTCAAAGATGAAAGTATATGAAGACATTGAAAGCAAAGTGACTGTGGAATTCACAAAAACCCATGTAGGACATGGGATAGATTTGGAACAGATGAAAATAATTAGAGAAGAAAAAGAAGATATAGCGAAAAAACTAGAAAATAAAATCCCTGTCGAAGCTATCTTGGATGATATTAGAAATTCTATTAATCAGAAACTAGAAAGAATTCATTTAATAAAAAACACGGCAAGATATAAAAAATATTAAAGAAGAATGCAATATAAGCTCTGATGGGTTTTTTTATTCAAATGATGTGGTAAGTGTTAACAAGTGGGTTGTAACAGATGAAGAAATGATTATTTGTGAAGATCAAAAAGTTTTGGAAAAAGCACATGTGGATAATTTGAGGGCCACATCTACACGGGCAGAAATTTCCAAGGAAGAATTCGTGAAAGGAGGCATGCAATTATTAAATAAAGTATCCCCAGAACAATATGATAACATTTTAACTTTTTTTAAAAATAATGTCGATTCATCGCATTTATTCCCTGAAGCTAATCAAGAAATTGTATCAAGATCTTTGAATATGGAGCCCCCAAATAAAAAGATAAAGACACAGAGATATGTTTCAACAAAAAAGACTTCTCAGAAAACTTCAACTACATTGAGAAAACCTACCCAAGAAGAATGTCAAAGTGTATCAACGAGTCTGGTTTTGACAGCAAAATCTGTATAAAAATTAATTTTTGGTTTTAACATTATTAATTTCAGATAAAATGACTGGAAATTAAAAGAGGTGTTAATCTAATAATAATTTTGGAATTTTCAGGTATCCATGTGCAATATATGAAATTTTCTCTACTGTAGGTGTTTTTAGATCATAGTGCAATGCTGATTAACTAGAAGGTGTTTAATAATTCCTTACGATTTAAGCGTATGTGCAATACATGTATATTCCTTTTTATTATAGGCAGTTTTAGGTCATTCCAATATAGAGTTCCTGATTCACAAGAAGGCATTTAAAAAATTTTAAGTCTATATATTTAAATTCCTGGCTAGTATGTAATGTGTAATATATATGTTCATTTTTACTGTAGGTTTTAGATCCACATGTTGTGAAAACTCCAGATTAACAATGTATTTATAATAGTTGATTTAAATAAATAAAAAAAGAATACATTTGAATTTTTGCAAATGGGTGACTGTAAAAAATAATCTGGTTATATGCATAAATTTAAAGTCTCAATAGTAATAATATTGAAACAACTTAAAGTAAAAATTTCTTAACTGAATAAACTCTTATCTTATTTGCTATCACTTCCCCATTAAAATAGTTGACATAATAAAGTTCAGTCATGTTTAATTCTAAATATTGCTAGTGATTTACAAACAAAAACTTCAATATATTTTTTCAGAAGTTGATTTTGTTCTCTATCCTAAAGATACCCCTTTGTAGAGATCCAACTGTATTCACTTCTCTGTGGCTGCTACCTTGACGTGGTAGAGAAGCTTAAGTATCATTTGAAATTTCAAATGGTATAACTAAAATCAGTCTTAAACTAAATTATTCATAATAAAATTTCAGTTTATGAAAACTAATTTAAATACACAATCTGTATTTTAATGTATTGATCTTTATTTCTAGAAAGAAAATATTCTTTTTAAAATTTGGATTCACTTATAATTTCAATATTTTATGTATGGTTTTCTAAAGAAGGAACTTTAAATAAAATTTCTATAGTTATTCTAAGTTCTTTTTTGGACTCAAACTACTTGATCAGTATTAAATAAGTCTTGAGTTTAGCATCTTTCTGAATTAGGTAAATATGTCAAACTATGAGGCCTACCACAAAATGCAAACATAGCTCTGTAATGACATTAGAAGTAGAGTCAGTTATCTCTTAAAAAGTTTAATTAATGTTGTGGTTTACACTTACTTCTAAATCCCATAAAAGCGAGAACTGGTTCAAAAGAATGCATGTAAATAAAAATAATTTTGAATAAAACTACAGTTAACAAAAATGTTAACAAATGTTTCCATCAACTATTGATTGATTACTCTTTTTAATATTATTTGACTTGTGTTGTGATATTAAAGAAAAAAAATTAATCTAACTTATTAAAGAGAAGTCTAACACACATTTCAGATGTAAAAAAAATTACTGTTGCATTATCATTTATATTTTTTTGGTGACAATCACTTATAATTTCCAATTTTTAGAGTAATAAAAATAGAATCACCTAATCTTAATATATTTTTCTCTTTTCAGGAGAGAACATTAGTTAATCTTCTGTAATAATTTATTTTACATTAACCTTGCATTTATCTGTCTTTATAAAGGGTAATTAGTTCTCTCGTGTGTTTCTGATTAAAACAGTAATAGTACAGATTAAGACAGGCTTAATTGTGTCTGTAATTTAATAAATTGTATCTTTTTATAGAACCATGAATTTTTCATCAAACCTAATTATGTTAAATGTGCAAACATTTGATCTTCAAAATGAGTTTCTGTTATACCAAAATCTTGATTCTAGTTATTGTTAAATTTGGATAAAAAATTATCTATACCTTCATGTGCTGTAATTGATAATATTTTACTTTTTGTGTACATGTGTGGTGCTCTTTTATTTTGGTTTACACCATTTCATATTTACACCTTGGAAGTTCAGAAATCTGCCTTACATTTTCAAGAATATAGGGAATATTTAAATGTAAGGAGTGTGAAAAATACTGCAAGGTAATGAATGCATTTCACATATGTACGCATATTAAAAACTAAGTAATACTACTCAAATGTATGTAAATATCTGGTTTAGAACTTTGAAATGAGAAAATGTATACTATTTACAAGATGAGTGTCACAATTTATAAAAGGTATGTTTGGAAAACTAGCGATAGAAGCCGAAAACTGTTATCTTGTACAACTTTATACCAAATTGAAAGGTTAGTAATTATAACTGAATGTCATTTTTTTTTTGTGCATTAGATATTTGTATGTAAAAATATTTATTGTTATGTTACTTTGGAAATTTCAAACCAAACAAAAATATGGATTATATACATTCTTGACTTATTTTTTTCAGGGTACTCATTTAATTTATTTTTATTTCTGTTTTATAAGAATTTTGTTTGATTGAGATACTAGCTGATGTTTTTTATTAGGCTAAATGTATTTATTATTTTAGTCTTTTAAAGAATATTTGTTAGTGGCTATTCAATGGACATCATTGCATTTGTATAATTGTTTTAATTAATATTCATTTTAATTGTACTAATATTGTGGATGTTAATTACATATGTGTATGTATAGTGTTGAAATTTTGTTTGAAATAAAAATTTTCTTTTGTACATGAAATTTTTCATTTGAATAGATTACATTACACACAAATAATTGTAATTAATACATTGTGATAACTTTTATGAATTATTCATGAAAGAGTTTTTCAGGTTACCATAACTTTAAAAAATAAGTACAAAATTGAATGTGAACTAAGTTATTAAAAATTAAAAATATAGATTATATTTACCCTTGTTTGAAAGACAATACATTAAAATCACTACAGAAGTATTAGAAATCATTCGGCGATATTTTTTACTCTATATCAGTGGTCTTCAAACTGTGTTCCACAGAACCCTGGGGTTCCAAAAGTAAAAAAAAAAAAATTGAGAAGAAACAAATCTGTATGCAAAATGGATTCATGTTCTCTATGAAGTTTGTACAGTTACCTGTATCTAAAGCTCATCCTATTCATTAAAACTAAAAATTTTACTCATATATAATGACTTTATTTTGCAACACTTTTAAAACTTTTATTATAATTAAAGAATACTAAAATGTGTTTTATATTTATATATACTTCCTACTAAATTGTGAATATTCTGTTTACTATCTCGGGTTCACAAGAATTTTATACTCTTTAATCAGCACAATGTCTTGCAAAACAAAATATTTTCTAATGAAAAATGCACCTTTTTACATTTGTGGAAAACAACACCTATAAAGGTGGAGTGAGCGATTTTGAAATATGGTCAAGGACGACACCTGAGCTGGAACTCTCCTCTCCTAACTACCACACCAATGGGAGGACGTTTAAACTCGACAGATTTAATGTGCATCGTACCCCTACACGGGTACTTGGCTTGAACTCGTGACATGCCAGCCATGACCACTAGGCTACCGTGGCACTATAATGAGGGAAAAGGAACAAATTATCCACAGAGTTGATGTTAAAATCTAAGAACAGCTGTTAAATTTTACGTTGCAAAATACACAGGATTTCTCACACAGCAATAAACATTTTAATGTTCATTGTTCAAGTTTTTCAATGTTCATTTACATGTTCAAGTGAAACATATTTCTCAACGTAAGAAGTGGCTACAAAAACAAATGAAATTCGGAACACATACATTTAATGTGATTGCTTTTAATCTCAATAAACCTAAACTTTGAAAGTTTGTGTAAAAAACATTAGCATATATCCCAGTTACTAAATATAATGCATGGGTATGTGATACTTGAATCGCAAATTAATATTATCAATGAGTAAACTATATTAATAAAAAATTAGATTAGACTTTTTTTTAATTCCCTTAGCATTAAGTACCTATAACATGTTGATTTACTTTAAATATTATTTTTGGGATACATTCTTCGAAGTATGTATATGTGGAATGGGGTTCAACGAAAACACTTTCTAGTTCTAATGGTTCCAGGAAAGCACCTTCAAGTTCTAGGCGTTTTGTGAGTTGAAATTTTGAAGACCACTGCTCTATATCAGTTAATATAGTATTTTCAGGTACTGAAATCACAGATTGCCAAATTTTCTAATCAAACATCGATAATTTGATTTCTTTTAAATACCTCAGTTTTGTGTTAAGCCAATTGCACAAATTATTAATAAACCAAATATTTTTTTTCATTCTTTTTTTTTACTGAATGAAATTGAGAAAAGTATCAATGATTTTTAACTTGAAATAGTTACTTTAGATACTAATCTTGGTTACTTTTCATTGTACTTAGGGAAGAAATAAGTCTCAGAAATTTGATATCCTTAATTTAGTTATTTATGTTTGAAGACAAGTAATTCATCTCATCAAATTCCAAAAATACATTTGCAAGGATTTAATCTTTTTAATTTCGTATAAGAACACAAAACCTTTTGTAAAAAACATGTTTTATAAGTACAACTCAAGAAAACAGAATGTACATATTATAACTTTGGGGGGGAAAAATTTCTCAAACATAGTTTTATGTAAATTTCTAGAAATACATCATTAGAGAGAATCTTATGCAACCTACTTTCCTAGAGAAATGTTCTTATTTCTTACATCTTCAATAAACATTTTAGACTAGTATTGCAGGAAGTTATATAAAAAGAGATTGCAGATTACATTTTAAAATTGGATAACTTGCTTCATATACTGAATTGCTCTTTTGGGGGAAAAATGTTGTCTTTAACTTGTTTATTCATTTGTAGGCTAATAATTTACCTCCTAAAATTTCAAAAGAAATGCTTTAAAATAACAAACCATATTTTTTAAACAAAAATGTACATAAAAAAATCTAATTTTATATCATAAGTAAATCCTCTCCAAAAAATATGTATATTCTACTCTAATTTCCTACTCACTCAAAAATATATATTTTTCAAATGTAAATTTTCTGCAGAAGTACATCTCCATTAGAATTTTGCAGTATCTACTCTCCAGCATCATTCTTCCTATTATTTCGTATTTATAAGAAAGATGAATGTCTTCAACTTTTTTACACTAACTAGGATTTTTGAAAATTATGGATTTATTGCAAGCATTAGTACATTTTATTGAAGCATTTGCATTGGATATTTTCTTTCATGAAAATACAAATGCAAGAAATTTAAAATTTATTTAGTTTTTAAGCAAGTTAGAAGCTTTAATTGCAACTTTGTGAAGAAGCATTTTTTTAACTAATTACTTTTAAGACCATTGTTCTGTTACAGAAACTTTGTGAAAAACACCATAACAAAAATTTATTTATTGGGGATGAATTTACACACACAATTTTTGCTTATTTTGTATAATAAAAAAATATCATTCCAAAAATGCATCAAATGTTTAAACATTTTCTTTCAAAATCACTCTCAATAGAACTAATACTATTTCAAACCACATAAACATAAAATTTAATTTAATCATCCTAAAAGTCAATAATTTAGAAAATTTTGATACATTTAAGCTTCTTTAGAAATTAATAGAAACCTTGTTGCATCAATAAATATCAAGTTTTATTTTTTTCCTCACATATTCGCATTACTACTATAGCATTACTTCTCGGATTCTTACTGTTCAATGATATAGGATTCTTCCTGCGACTCAATCATCTAGAATTCTTCCTGTACACAAAAATCCCTTTTTCCCCTATCGAAAAATCCCTATTTTCTCATGATTTTCCTGCCCTCAACGCTGTCTTTGGGCCCCACCCCCGCAATATAGGGGTGTACATTATGCCATTGAATATGACACATATTGAAAACTTTCATTCCAGTTTACATTTAAATATTGATTTCATAGTATCTAACCTAGGATTAATCCTGCTGCAAATAAGTTCATTTTATCTAAATGATAATATTTGTGACAATTAATGCAATATTTTAGGTTTAGCCTTCAAAACTTAGAAATTATTTTTCTCCATTGAGTGTTGACATTTGTTTTCGAGTAAATAGAAATTCATAGATCTTGAGAGTGTGAAGTAAACTATATTAAAATACTTTATATATATATATATATATATATATATATATATATATATATATATATATATATATATAATTAGCTTTTTCTGACATAAGTAAGGTTTTATATATATAGAAATATTGAATTACAGAGGTGGACCTGTATATCATATGAACTACTATCTTACGAACTTTTACCTGGAACTAGTTTATAAAGTATATATTATTGAGAAAGATGAATTGCTGTACAGAATTTTCTACTTTTTTAGGATTTGGCGACTTTTTTAGATAAAAGTCCGACTATATATTAAAAATTTTAATAGTAATTATAAAATATTGAAAATTAAAATGGTTTTTTATTTTTAAATATATATGTAATCAAAATTTGTATAGAGTTAAAAATTTTGGAATTTGAACAAGGTTAAATAATTAAGAACCATTTATGTATAATTAAGAAATATTTTATAGTTTTTGAATTTGATTTAGTTTTTAGTCTACATATATGTACTATTGATAATTATCATTCTTTTTTTCAAAAAGGATAAAAAAGAACATTTGATGATGACAATTATTCTCACTTTTTAGAAAGAATCTCATTTTTAGCGAAAAACTAATATAATACAACTAAATATTTACCAGTATTGTCTTATTATGTACTGTAATGTGTGTACAAGTTGTCTTTTTTGAAGAATTTCATTTTGTATGAGTTATTTGTCAATATAGGAAATATTCTCATACGTTGACAATTGAAATAGTTTATTAATTTTTAAAAGTACAATAATATACTTCTACTCTAAAAAAGCTATTGCTATTAAAATGTGTGTGTTCATATTTGAATATATTTTTTATTAATTAAAAAATTCACACAAACATTTGAAACAGCTTTACTATCGCCCACTGTAAAAAACAATTTCAATTCTAAAATTCTGCGAGCTGCATCTACCCGATGCTCGGTGTTGGAGGAAGAAATTCAGTCTCGAGCCAGTCAATTAAAGTAACTTAGTTTATTCAGAACTACCGAGTGAGAGTGAGCACGTGATTGCTTCACCCTTTTTATATACAGAACATAATGACGTCACAAAACCTCTTCACAGTTACAAAAACGTGGCGCCATGCAGACACTCATTCACGGGGCTGTCTTTCTGGATATCCAAAAGGCTTTTGACCGCGTCTGGATCAGCGGTCTCATCTAGAAACTCATTAACTATAATTTCCCTCCCTCTCTTATTCATCTTATTAATTCATATCTAGTAAACAGAATTTATCAAGTCAGAGTCAATAACACCCTTTCGGACACACACAACATTAATATTGGATGCCCTCAGGGTTCCCTGCTCGGCCCAATATTATTTACTTTATACATCAATGACATGCCCGTGCTGGTGCTCTATTAAAAAGAATATGTTCCCCGCACAAACAATGTTAAATTTATACGCCGATGATACGTGTATCACGGCATGTTACAAAAATCACAACACAATCACAATTGCACTGAACAAACATCTTTCCCTCCTGGAAGATTTCTTTAAAAAGTGGAAAATAAAAATAAATGTAGATAAAACTGTAACTGTGCTCTTTACCAGGAGGCGAAAAAACTGCACACCACCCATGCTATACTCCACACCACTCCAATGGTCTCAGAGTACAAAATATTTAGGAGTCATTCTTGACAGTAAATTAACATGGAAACAACATGTAATACACACGCGAAACAAATTCCGGTTCGCGCTCAGATTATTATTCCTCTTAATTAACCGGAATTCTCACATGAGCCTTGAGAACAAAGTACTTCTCTACACCGCCGTTCTGCGGCCCATTCTAAGTTATGCATCTCCTGTGTGGGGCTATGCAGCTAAATCTAACATTAAAATCCTAGAGGTTTCCCAGAATTCACTCATCAGAAGGATTACAAATCCTGGCTGGCGTCTTAGAAACTCTCGCATTTATAAAGAACTCGAACTTCCCCCCCTTCAAAACTTTCATTCAAAGTCTGGCTAAAAAATTTTTCAACGATATACAATTTACAAATAACTTAAACCTCATTGATATTCAAAATTACCCACTAAATGATAATACTAAAAGACCCAGGAGAATCCTCCTGGATTCATACAATCCCCCTTAACGCTACGTCCCCGTCATTCACCGGTGGTGAATGACACATTTGCTAAATTCTTCTATTTGAGAAAAATTTTTGGAAACCTCTTATTTCTACAGATTTAACTATTGACCAATCTCGCTCTACTCCTTTTGAAGTGGAGCAGGGCGGCTAATAGCTCTTTTTCCTCTGATCACGCTTTGCCGTCCAGAGTTGACCCTCCAATTTAAATAACTAAAATCTTAATTTCATGCTGCACCCACCAGAAAATTCCCCCTTTTTATCAACCTCAGTTCAATCACCCAAACTTCAGACAGCCAATTGAGAGCTTACTCACTTACTCCCACCATCCAATCACAGTGCACCATATCGACTTGTCAGTTCCGAACTATTACTCAGGACTTTTTCCCGCCGAAACCAGATTGAGTCTCCGCCCATGACGATGACGTCACTCTGCTACCTCACCTAGTCCACCAATCACCATGCTACTTCAGACAATCCTCAGGAAATAATATATTCCATTCAGGACTCTCAACTCCCATCAGGAACAATACACTTCTGTTAGGGGAAGGAGGATCTTGCCAGATCCATATCCCCGAGACGTTAATCGAAATCGAAATCGAAAAAAGCCACTCATTCACACAAATCATTTTTATTCACAACATACTCCCCCCTTTGAGACTTGGGGAGAGTCTCAAACCTATAACAGTTATAATTCAAAAGTTTTGTAAAATCACATTTATCAGGTAACAATATAGGATACAAAAAAGAACTTTCATCATTTCGTTCAGTTATTTTAGATTTTACTCTTAAAATATTATCATTATCAATAAAAGTAACAAATTTTAAAGATTCAACATCAGGTAAATAATATGTCCGAGTTAAACGAATCAATTGTTTCTCAGAATTTTCGATTTCAACAACAGAAAGTTCATGTTCCTTACATTTGTTATAGTCTTTGCGACAATTATTTACAAATCTTAAAATCCATGCAAATACTCTTATCATTTTATCATAATCAGACACATTACATAAAAGCAAGGGGGGTGCATCGTTTGCTAGATCAACATTCGCATTTTTAGTTTTCTTTCTCTCTACGTTAACTTCTTGAGGCTCGCAACTGATTTCACCATCTGGCCAATATTCCGAATTTTGTTTGAACCAGGAAGGCCCCTCCCACTATTTAGAATTAAGCATTTGTCGTGGAGAACAACCACGAGATAGTAAATCCGCGATATTCATGTTTCCTGGAACATACTTCCATGACTGAATTTGAGTTAATTGTCTAATTTCCTTTACCCTATTAGCTACAAAAACCGACCAATTTAAATATTCTTTAACCCACCAAAGTGCTGTTGTGGAATCGGACCAAAGAGTAACTTTCAAGTCCGGCATATTAAGCGCTTTCAAAATAGAATTTACAAGTCGAGCACCTACACAACAAGCCATTAGTTCTAGACGCGTTATACTCAAAAGTTTGAGAGGAGCTACTCTAGACTTCGCTCTAACGAGAATTACGCTAACTCTAGAATCAACTATTGATCGAGCAAAGACGCATCCCGCATATGACCCCTTGCTTGCATCAACAAATACATGTAATTCAGTAAAAATATCAATTTTCATACAACGTGGTACAGTTACATCTATCAAAATTTGAATTTCATTAAACCATTTCATAAATTTGTTTACAATATTCTGAGGTAGTTCATGATCCCATGCCTTTTTCATTTTCCATATTTCCTGCAATAGTAATTTTGGGAGCAATGTAGACGGCGCCAACATTCCAATGGGATCGAAAACTTTTTGCACCGTAGACAAAACTAATCATTTCGTTATTTTCACTTCGCACGTTAATGAGTCGAAATTCGTGCAACCTTTCAAAACATCATTATCCAAGTCCCAGATGATACCCAAAATAAAAGTTTCGCCTGAGTGTTTATCAACACTTTTACTCGCCACATTGCTCTCAAAAATACGTAAATTAAAACATCCTTCCGACATAATTAATTTAGTCTTCTCTCAATAAATATCTCTATTTCATCAGCACTGAAAACACCAGTTACACAATTATCAACATAAAAGGAAGATTTTAACTTTTGTGCAACTTCCTTACATTCGGACATATTTTCTTTTCGGATAGCACTTCAAAACTACATGCTTAAGAGCGTATCAAATCACTGACCTCAATAGAAAACACGCTGTGATGTTTCGGTTTTGTTTCGTTGCCCCCAAATAGAGAATGAGAGAGAGAGAGAGAATTATAGTTTCCTCTCTAAGTGGAGTGGCCTTCAAAATATTAGTAACACTTTCACTAATGTAGCTATTTTCACAAGCGGTATCAATCAGAACTCTAACTTTCCTTTCCTGATCTTTAATGCGAATGAAAACGCAGAGAGTTTGAAAGTAAATACTTTGGTTTCTGTTGCAGTTGCTTGATAGAGAGTTCTCAGTTTTTATGGAACACAATTTTTGATCATAAAATGAGAATAATTACATTTAGAACAATTAATATTATTTTTAATATCACAATTTTTACTCAAATGTCCAGATCTATTTAAACAAATAAAACAAGCACCTTTTCTTAATAACAATTGTCTCTTAGCATTTAAAGACATTTTTTCTAGCATTAAAGCAATTTTCACTGGGATGATATTTCTCACAAAATATACAGCTATTGATTTTCTTACCCGAGGACTTTTCGGAACTCGCCACAGCTGATACAGTCATTAGTTCAGTCGGCTTAACCCTTTCAGTTACGGAATCTCTTTTTCGGATAGGAGTTCCAAAACTGGATTTTGCCAGCTGCACCATCTCTTCCCCTTGGACTTCCACAGGAGAAGGAAAGTCATTAAGTGTTTTAGAGTGCGCGATCCTTTAGCGTCTGTTTCAGTATTCTGTTTTCTTTCCCAAGCCATCAGGATTTCCTCCGGTAAGCAGGACTCTACCAATGGTGTAAGGAAGTCTCCATATTTTTCTTGTGTTCGTCCAAGACTCTCCAACGACCGTAATTTCCCTTCGAGTTCATCGTACAAGGTGGACAAATCAGTTTTCATTCTTCCAGAAACAGCGTTCTTCATTACTAAATTTAAAAGTTCACGTACGTAAATTTGTACTAACAAATCTTCACGACCGAATCTCTCTTTTAATTGATCAATGGCTTTAGGATAATTTTCCGCCGTTGCAGGGAAACTCAACACTAATCGTTCTGCTTTCGATTTCGGTTCCACGGATTGCAATAAATATTGCATTTTGTCTTCTTCCGCAATGCTTTTATCATTGTGAATTTTCTGAAACTGACTCCAGAAGGCCAAAAAGTCTTTAGCTTCACCGCTGAACTTCTTCAGTTCGATTTTCGGTAATTTAAAGCTTCTCTTTTCAGTTTCGGTAGGAACAACGGTTTCTCGTACTTTCAAATCTACTCGAGTACACATTTCGATGTAGCGGTCACGGTAGTTTTCTGCGTCTTCCATATCATCTAAATATTCTTGCACGGCATCTTCTGTATCCAAGAGTTGTTCAGAAATTTGACTCTGACAAGTGTCGAGTCTCTGAAATTTATCCATAAATTGAGTTTTCAAAATCGAAAGTTGATTCATATCTGTGTTTTCTTTTATGAGTTCTGTTTCAATCTTTTTCAGACTGAGAGAAAATGCTGTTCTCATCCATTTTCTTTCCGCTTTCAAAGCATTCACTTCCATTTTATAGTTCAAAAAGTTAAGTTCAATAGTTCAAAGGACAATAATTTAAATTCGGTTTCAGTTTCGCTTCCAACCAACAACCAATCCCGCCGAGGGTACCAAAAACTTATGTAAAGAACAATTTCAATTCTAAAATTCTGCGAGCTGCATCTACCTGATGCTGAGCGTTGGAGGAAGAAATTCAGTCTCGAGCCAGTCAATTAAAGTAACTTAGTTTATTCAGAACTACCGAGTGAGAGTATTATTATTACTAATATTATTATTAATAATATTAGTATTCCAAACTCGCAAGTGAAGAAAGCTTTTGGAAAGTTAGATCACACAATTATACAGATGCATTCTCTACACCCGGAGTGAGCATTACGTCGATCGCGGTCGACCGGTGGACTGCCAAGACATTTTGAGTTAACCGCCTGAAGATTTTAGTAAAAGGAAATATTCTAGATGGCTGAAGTATGCTATATATAAGTCTTCTACTGACTATAACAACAAAAACTAACTTTACTTGAAAATGTCTTTTTTATGTATTTTGAATTGTTTGATAACAAATGCGTCATTTGATATTATTATATTTGGGGCTACTATTATGTTGCGTTTTGCTTCAAACGTGGTTTTAAAAGTGTTAGTTTTTTTTATTTTAGTTCTGTAGGTAAGTACATATTCCGTACATATTATTAAAATATTATAGACCTTTTCCTACCTCACCACACCGACGACACTGGGAATTGAAGCACACAAGGGTCGAAAGTCTACCATTCTCAAATCATATTCCAATACGCAGACAAACATATTGTTTTGCTTTTATAGATCCTCACGAACAAAAAACAGCGAAAAAATAAATTACTAAATAAATAATCAGCATTAATTAATAAATATATTATTCATAAAAATAATTAAGTTTTACGCACTGTGTACATGGGATTATAATCAATCGGAAAAAAATCAATGGCTATGAGAGAAGGTCCGGACCCTCCCCCCTCCTTGTTTGTGCCATTGACACTGGGGGGGGCATGATAAAGTTAGAAGCAGCCTGTGTGGAAAAGTCTGTCCACCCTGCTCTGCACTATTAATTCCTATTGTAACTCATTGAAGTGCATTAAGTAACCTATTTTAATAAAATTGTAGAAAAAAAATGTAATATCTTTTTTTTGAATTTTTTATTAAATCTTCGTGTGCCACTGTCACAATTCCGTCGTGGCACGTGTGCCGTGGTTTGGGCACCCCTGGTGTAACCTATGGTGTCAGTTTTGAATAGGATTGGAAATTCCCTTCTTATTTCATCCGACTCCCCAACGCAGCGGATATTTCAAAATATCCCATTGGATGGCGCTCTGTGCAGCTGAAGTGGAGAAAGCTGTTCAAATGCCAACGGAAAGCGATTCTGATGCAGAAAGGGATCATGAAATTCCTATCGAAACTGTTACTTTACTAAGGGTTTATCTCGCTTGAAAACATACTTTATGCAGCGGACTATAAATGGCGCAGTATTTTCTTCTTTGTATAAAGTAGTAAAAGAACTCTTCGAGTTAAGAATGAAAAAGATTGTCAAGAATCTATCAGTCGGTATTTTAAGTTTTCCAATTAACTACTGCGTAATAATTCCCTAACAGCATTTGTAACGGTTTCATAAAAATTTGTAACTAGGGATATTTTTTCTGTAGTTACTTATTATTGAATTTCTAAAAGAAAAGTGCCAAAATTTTGTATTTTTAAGGACCCCGATAATGACGAATGATCCAAAATAAACGAACAAAATGCTCGGTCCTGGTGAATTCTTTAAATCGGGGTCCGATTCTGTATATGTAAATACTGGTGAGTGAGAGGCGAAATACCTTGCAATTTTGAACCAAGGTCAAGTGACGAGGAAGACACCCGAGCTGGCACCCCTATCCTAAACTCCACACCACACCACTGGGGGGATGTTTCAGTAATGACAACTTTAACGTGTAGCGGCGCGAGTTCATGTCCTAGACCGCTAGTCTACATCGTCCAGATGTAAATACAGGTAATATTTTTTCCCTACATAATTATGAAGGAGAAAGAGAAAATAAAATAATTTTTACCAAGCACATAGTTTTTTTTTGATAATTAATAGAGGCAGGACTAAAAGGCCGAAATCTTCTGAGTAAAAACCCACATGTAGCTCACGAGCGGTGGTTTGCTGACCTCTGCATTGGCCCCTTAAACAGCCAATTTTCCCCCAAAAAATGTTAAAAAAAGGACTCTTTTGATCGCATATAACAAAGCATAATACTTAACAGAATGCGACAATGGAAGAACGTTATTTAAATTTTCCATTTTAAAGCGTTCACACTTTTTTTTTTATTTTATAATTGTGGAACTCAAACCCCCCTAAATGCTTGCTTTTTATAAGTACACTTAGCATGCCGCGAAGACTGTTTCATCTGTCTCAAAAAAGAATTTCTCTCCTACTGACAGAGAAATGCAAGGAATGAGGAAAATGTGATGAAATTAGAGATTCTTAAGGGAGATTCCCGCAAGGTCTCATTTCTCTGATGCAAGTAAGGATCAAATCACCGAATTGTTTTCATGAAATGAACGAATCAGCATTTGTAGAGCTCTGTTTTCGCTTGTTGCCACTCCCTCTCTCTATCTTTTACCTCCCCCTCTTCTCGTCCGTGCCAGGCAAGCCGGGATTCTGACATGACGCACCAAAAAAAAATGACCCAAGTATTTTTTAGTTTTATTTAGTTATATTCTTTGCTTTATCTTTCGATTGATGTATCACTTTTGTATGCCTGAAAATTAGAAACTGGATAAAACTTTAGTTGAGAAATGTAAGCAAACAAATTAGGGAATTCGACCATGTCTTCTTTATAGACAAAAAAAGACTTTTTGGCATTAAAAAAAGCTATTTTAAAAAGGGAAATAATAATTGTAAAAAAGGTGTTACAAATAAAGCAGGATATTTCTGAAGTACTACATTAATGCATAATTCAAAATAAAAATGTTTGAAATTCTAATACAATATCCTTTTTTTAAAAAAAAAAAAAAATAACAGCTTTATTATCTAATTATTTTGTAAATTAATATTTCGAATGAATATTTTGTAATTTAATGACTATTGTTGTATTGATTACTCTACTTTTAATAATGCTAAATAAACACTTTTAAACTCTTGACATTATTAGCTCATCATTTCACTGAAAGAGGTTAGGGTTTGATCAAATCACCTTAGAAATCCCTAATTTAATCATTTCTCTGCGACCTCTCTATGCGCACACAGTTTGAATCACGGTGTCATACTAAATCTTACATTGCAATGGGACCGATAATAGCGGCTTTTTTGGATTATCTCTCCATTTTCATGTCGTCTCAAGCGACCCACTGCATATTGCCTTGTCACAATCCCTCTTCTTTATAGAATATTTTCAAGAAACTAAATTCCTGCCTTCACCACAAAGAAAATTTCAAATGAGAAATATTAACGTCAACTACTCGAGGGCTTTTGTGACGGTCATTTTAAACCCTGGTCAATTGAAGACACCTGAACTGGCACCCCCTCTCCCAACTTCCACTCCACACCAACAGGCAGACGTTTGAGTCTCGGCCTATTTAACGTGTATAGGCCCCATCTGCATGGCGGGTTTTCAGCGGTACAAGGCTCGAACTCATGACACCTTGACCACTAGGCTACTTCGGCCACCCTATCTGTATAAAAATTAAAAACATTTTTTTAAATCAAAAATAGAAAGATGATGATATAAGAGCCCCTACAATGTACGGGCAAACTAGTAAAAAGATTGAGTGATCAATGGGGCAGTTGTTGAATCTCTCCACTGTCCAAGTACGCATACCGCAAATTTGGCAAATAAAAAAATAGCTACGAAACAGCGCCAGTTAGAAAATGAAATTGAGAAATGAGTTTTGCATATGAAATGCCACTGAAGCGATCATCTGTAGAACTGAAATTAAAATCGGAGTCGGTTCCGCCCGACCGGATTCGGGCCATCGCTGATATCACCCGAGCGTGACCGAACTATTAAATTTTCATCGCGGGGGCTGCTTTTGTTGTGGCCTTACGATCTCTATGGCGACCGAGAGGGAAAATGGTCAGTGTGGCTATCGCCCGGACGGACGATGGACGAGCCGCGGGGGCCTTCCTCCGTCACATGCCCCTCATGCCGCATCAGCATCGTACCCTCCAGGGCCCGGGCCATGTGCCCCTTCTGTGGAAGTTTCTACAACAGGGCGGCAGACAACGACGTGTCCCTGAGACGAAGAGGGTCCGGGGACCCCCTCAGACTACCCCAACTAGTGGACAACGTGAGTTTTATTTCTTATTTTGAAGAACCAAGCATTTTTTTAAAAAAACTAATTTGCTTAAGGTATCCGACTAGCATAAAATCATGATTTTCTTAAAAAAATGGACTTTTTTTAAATTTTATTTTATAGGCCATCTTATTAGCTTTATAAAAATATCAAGTGTTTCATTTTCCATTCGCTAGAAAAAAATTACAAGTGTTTTAGTAAAGGCAGATGCCATAACTTTATATAAGATGTCAAACTTTAAAATACGTTTTACTAGTAATGTGATTTTTTTATAAAAGCTCAAACGGGGACAGCGATTGCTGAAAAAGTTTTTAAAATAATTTTCTGAAATGTTCTATGTATATTCTGTATAACAGTGGAAATGTTTTATCCTTCAGATTTATCAATCACTGTTTTATTACAAAATTTACAGTTTCTTATATGAAAATACATTTACTGTTTTTTTTTAAACTTCATATAATAACTAAGTTAAAGGGCCCTAGTTTTTGTAAAAATTAAGATATCTCTTATCCTGAAGGTCATTGCAAAAAGGGATAACAAAGTAATACATCCTAATTAAAAAAATTGAGAATTTGTTCCTTTGCTATTTGTACAGATCTGTTTATATCATTTTTTGTCAATTTTTACCCATTTTTTCCCATTTTAGTAGTAATAATTAATTTTTCTCTTCTTAATTTTAGCCTTTCTTTCTTAAAACGTAATAAATAAATCTAAGAATCACAAAAAAACCTCCATACCTCCTTTTTTTTTTTAAAAAAAAAGTTTTCGCAAGTAGTTGGATACCTTAAAATCAGAATTAAGTATCCTGCGAAACATGCAATCAATATGTTAAAATGCATTAAGACTTCAAACTGTGTTCTGCGGGGCCCAAGGGTTCCACGAGTTATGTCCAGGGGTTCCTTGAGTCAAAAAATAAAATTGAAAAGAAAATTTTATGCGCTGAATTGAGAAAATCTGATTTTTATTCAAATAATGGAACAGGATTTATTACTGAGATAACGAGAATGAGTGATTGAACTGTCAACAGATTCTATATTAAAATACAGATATTAATGGGAAGCTCTTAATTTTTGGTTAAAAATTTGCTCGAAATAAATATACTCAAAAATCTAAATTTTAACAGGAACAGCTTTTAAATTTTAGGTTGCACAGGATTTCTCCGTACAGCTCTAAACATTTTAATGCCTTTCAGAGCAGTGCATTCACGTGAAAAATATTTATGTGGTAACAAAAACAAAATATAATAACTAATTGAATGTGAAATGTGACTGTAGACAATTTCATTAGACATACATTTCTATAGTTTGTGTAAGAAGAATCCAAGCACGCGTATACCAGGTGCCAATTATAACGTATATGTAAATGGTCCCTGGAGCACATACTAACATTATGAATGAGTATAAATTAGAATTAACGTTATAAAAAAATTTTAATTACAAATATAATATTTTTCTTTATTTGTCTTAACATAAAGTTCTTATAATATGTTGATCTATTTTAAATATTATTCAATTCCTATTATTAGCTCACTGTATCCTTTTAATTATTTATTTATATACATATTTAAATCTTGTTCAAATTTTCTCTCAATCGTTAATCAAATATACTTTCTATTCATTCAAATAAATTTTTTTAGCTGTAGTGGCCGACAGTTGATGTTCATGCGTGTTTTTTTCACAAATATTAATTCATTCATTAAATTAAATTAATTACCGGTTTTAAACGCCAAATTAGATTCCTCATTGTTGTAACAATGTAACTGTTAAAACAATGACAAAAGTTGGCTTCGAAGACCGGTTTTTCAGCCAAACTAGCCAAACCGGGTGTGCATTGTTACAACAATGCATACAAGTCATGATCTTTTTTTTCAATTCCTACTATTGGTTCACCCTCACCCTGTATATATCTTGTTTAAATTTTCAATTGTTAATAAAATACTTTCTATTCATCCATTCAAAGTAGGAATTGACTTTAAAAACATTTTTTTATATTACTTGTTTTATGATATTTTCTCCTAAGAGAGAGAGAGAGAGAGAGTTGGGTTTTCCCAGAACATTTTATAATTCTAAGGGTTCAATGAGTTAAAAAAAAGTTTTAGGATCACTGCATTAAGACAATGGCTCTTAAATTTTGATCGCCATTGCCCCCTTTATGTATCAGCCTGAAATCGCGGCCACCTATAATTTAGAATTTAGGTTCCTGAATAATCTTAAGTCCGCCTCTGCTACTTATACAAGCTTTTTTTAACACTTCTGTTCTTTTTCCTTTAAGAAAACAGTAAATATCTAACTCTATATATGTATTTGAAAACATTTTTTTTTCAAATAAATAAATAATACGGGCGCCATTCGATTAGGAAATCGAGATGGATGCAATCGTTATCGTATTGGTGCGCTAGGGAAATTCAGTTTTTAGAATCGTTGCACGTGGGTTTCTTCTACATACTTGTTGAAAATATCATACATTTTGCTAATGGCTATGGAGTGACAAACACAATTAAAAAAACCTGAATTAATATTCCTGATCGAAATACATATTCTACTAAATATTTTTATTGTGGACAATGTAGTGATCTTGTCTAGGATGATACATCTTTCAATTTTTCCCCGAGGTCTCTAAAAGAGAAAAATCTTAAAATTAGATGAGACACCTTCGTGGATCCACGGACCGCAGTTTAAGAAGCACTACGTTAAGGTAACCGACGACGTTCGGAACCGTGATTTTGCAAAAGCGTACAAAAGAATATTTCTTTTCTAATATTTAGTGTCACTTTGATTAGAATACACGTATAAAATTGTTTTTGAATTGCAATAAGAAATTCATTTACATGCATTTTTGGCAAAAAATGAACATAGAACTATTTCAAAACATTCTCCTTTTATGAAAAAGGCTTCTATAATAATAAAAATATTTTGCCTCTATTTGCCTCCAAAGAGCTTGAGCTAGGATTTTTGAAAAATACACATTATTTTTAGAGTTACTACCAATTTAAATAATAATCGGTGTTTTTTTTTGCTAAAATTTGTTCTTTTTAAGGTATTAAAGTATAGATGGGTCCACTTCTAAGTTATGTATTTAAAAATTCTTATTTTTGGCTGTGTAGAGAGGTCTGAGCTATTTTTAGGCAAAATGTCCTTATTATCGAAGCATTTTTCACAAAACAGTGCCTCTCAAACTTTCAATATTTGTGACCCCTTCCTATACAATAAATCCTATTTTTATATACGAGGTCGATTCAATCTAATTTTCATCGCCTCCCTACAATAGCAATGGATTCAATACTTTTACGCCAAAGCTACGGTCAGACCTCAATACGTCACCGGCGCACAGAAATGTGCCGCTCCGCCAAAGCTTTGTTTTCCGTAGACTGACCTTTTCTGTGCACTCCTATCCATAAAATCATTCAGAAATGCAATAAAAGAACCTTGAGAGTGTTTGAGAAGGATGTACTTATTTATTCCTCCCCCCCCCTGCAATACACCCCATCCTAAAAGCCAAGGGGGGGGGGAGCGATTCACAACTTTCGATTCATTATAAACCCTACAAAATATCAATTATTAATTTTTGTATACAATATTACATATATTAAGACCATGGGGTCTACTGGGTCCTAACTTAGTATTGTTAAATGAATTATAAAATACGTTCTGCAGTACTGATATATTTATAAGGGTATTATATCAGTGCAAATGTGTATTTTACTTTTATTATGTATTTTTTGTTTTTTTACTTTCAGTGAATTAAGAAAAATGTTTCTTTTTTCGAATTTGCGATACGCCCCCCCTCGTAGCTCCCCAAGGGAGGCGCGCCCCACAGTTTGAGAAACTGACACAAGAGAAGAAAGCTTCTATTTCTATGTCTTTTGCCGAAATATCGCATTTAAGTAATTTTTTATTGTCATAAAATATTTCGAAAACAATTTTATACATGTATTCTAATTTAAGAGGCACTAAATAGTCGTTTCTGCGCTTTTGCAAAATCCGGGTTCAGAACGTCGTCGGATACCTCAAAAAACATATTAATTTTAATGAATAAGATAGAGTTAAAAAAGTGTGCTCACAAGCGAATGTTTTTATTTTGCCTCTTTATTAATGTAGTATTCCTACCTTACTTTAATTCGCATTTATTCCAATTTCCTTTTCTTTCTTTTTCTTTCATTGTTCAGTTTATTCTTTCCACACAAATAGTTAACTCCATTCTTCGACAACAACTTTCATTTTCAATTTTTGATCTTTTCATCTCTTTATTATTAAAAAATAATTTTTTTCGAAAATCCATAAATCATTTAAAGTTCGTGAAATGGACGAAAGCAGATATTGTCATCCTGAATGCCAAAGCTGGTCCCTCTATCAATCCAACTTCTACATCCAAGTCTTTTTCAATTGAACGTGTTATAAGTTCAGAAGCGTATCAATGATACGGGGCCCCCAAGCTACAGGGGCCCCAACATGTGTAACTACAGTACCACTATCAGAGTTTTCTTTTCTAAAAAAGGGCCCCAAAGGAGTTTTGTGACGGGGCCGAATCAGTGAATAAGATGCAGCTTCATCTTGATGGGGGCATTATCATTCTTCTGAAGGGATTTACTACTTCACCTAATTTAAGCCCTTTTTTAAGAAAATGGGGTTTCAAAGAGGAATAAGACATTCTCCAGTGTTTTATTTAAAATAAATCTTCAACTTTCATTTTATATGTCGGCTCAATGGCTTAAATCAGTGGTGTTCAAACTTTTTCAACTCACGGAACCCCTAAAACTTGAAAGTACAGTCGGACCTCTATATAACCAAGTCGCTAAATCCCGAAAAAAAGTTCGTTATATACATGTTCATCTTTCAATTTTCTTTATAAACCACACAAAACAAATTAAAAATTCATAAACACTATATATTAAAAAAAGTAATTATTCACATATTCGATTTATTTTACATATCTTACTTATCAAATTGAAAAAAAAAAAAAACTACAAGGAAAGTTTCTTGGCACCTTTATCCATTTCCTGAAGAATTAATTTTTTTATTTGATACTCAAGAACTTACATTTTGACATTTTCGAGCAAAAAGAAACGAAATTACTTGTACGCCTGATCTACACTTCAAATGAACGGAGACTAATTCAAAAATAAGAGACAACTCCACTGAAGATGTTTCCAGTGAACTGGACAATGGATATTAAAGGTTTCCCTTCTCGAATGAAATGCGCAGAATTCTATTGTCTCAGTGACTTAGCCACCTAATAAAGCCAGTTCAAGGTTTATGA
This sequence comes from Trichonephila clavipes, assembly GCA_019973935.1. Classification (NCBI taxonomy): domain Eukaryota; kingdom Metazoa; phylum Arthropoda; class Arachnida; order Araneae; family Nephilidae; genus Trichonephila; species Trichonephila clavipes. Next base: position 29,918 of record BMAU01017786.1, read on the forward strand.
CCTCCATAAAATGTGCTACCAGAGAATAACTCGAAATGTCCAGATATACTTCAAAAATAGGGAGAAAAAAAATAGAATCATAAGAGAAAAGGTTCGTTCTATAGAAAATGCACTTCGCTATTGGGAGGTTATTTTACGAAGAAAATCGTGAAATGTTCTAGGAAAAAATTCGCTACATAGAAATTGTAAGGAAAATTACTTTCTATATTTTGCCACTTAATAGTGTGGTTGGTTGCCAGCTGAAGTGTCATCCTCGTTTGCTTGACTAAGGCTTAAAATTACGAGGTCCGTCGACAATAGTTTTTGTATTGCTTTAGAATGCGGCATTAATATAACTGTCCCTCAGGGAACTAGTTTCACAGATTTTTCGAATTTGAGAATTTATTTAAAAGCTTACGAAAATTAAGTTTGGCATTTCAGTGTAGGGTATTATGGAATTCCATTTATCTATATTATTAAGTAAATTTTACTGGGTTTTGATAAAAAAAAATATCTCTGAAATCATCAACTATTGCAAGAAATTATAACTTGAGAAAAAGAATAAAATTCATTTTGTTTTTATAAAAAAAAGTTATTTTTCAAAAAATGATAAAAGGATTGTAATGTGAAATAGGGGGTTTTAACCACTGGAAAACCAACTAACATTTCACAAAACGGAGTTATTCACTCTCTCCTTATATATCTTGTTCAAATTTCCAATCGTTAATATAAAATACTTTCTATTTATCCATTCACATTCATTTTTTAAAACTTGTAGTGGCGGACACTTGATGTTAATACAGTTTTTTCAAATAATCCTTCATTAATTAAATTAAAAAATGAATAAATAGTAACAAACAAACACAATAGTTCAACAATATATATAGAAAGGAAAATCGTCCTTTATGTCCTTGCTGCGCAATAGATAGCGCGTTGGACTTATAATCGAAAGGTCACGGGTTCAGGTGCCGCCTGGGATGGTCTAATTTTTGAGAATGTGATTTCTTTTTCACTATTCTATTTTATTAGAATAATTAAATTTGATCAATGAATAAATAGTAACAGACCCAAAAAAAGTAGTCCAACACCTTATATAGAGAGTTAAATGGAAAATAGCAAGGGAAATCGCTTTTTGTTTTGCCACTTAATAGTGGGGTTCTGTCCTATGTCTATACATATTTATATTAATTGTAACTATTTAATAAAAAGTAGCTAAAATAAAAGTTTTCTTTGTTAATCTAAATAAGAATTGACTTAATTTTTCTAATGTTCCTTGTGTTTAACTATAAAAGTCATATTTTTAAGAATACGCGAATGTTCTTTTTTTTTTTTTGGCATTTTGGTTGCAACAAGCGGTCAACTGCGATACATCATGAGAGTCTATATATTTTTAGTAGTTCAAGGTTTCCTCTCTCATTAGCAGTTACAAAGAAAGCCAAAACCTCAGTATTCCACATATTATCCAACTATCCCATACTGCCCGATTCTCATCTCTCTCTTCTTTTTTTTTGAAAACTTTAATTATAGTCTCCTTTTATATATATGTAAAATAAATAAATTTTTATATGAAAGTACATTATTGGGATGTTGTATCATAAAAAATGAAACTAACTTTTGTGCGTTGAATCAATTTTTTTAAAAAAATTAGCGGAAACGCAATTTGTTAATGGAATATCAAAAAACAAGGATTCTGAAATAAAGATACAAATCCTATGCTTAATTCCTAATTTGTGAAGGGAGGAAATTGAACACTACACGAGTAGGACTTTCCAATACTGAAATCGCTTGATTGCTCATGACGCACCTATTCCAACTAAACAACTTGAATTTAGTGTCACTTAGATTAGAATACACGTATAAATTTTTTTTAGTATATTATTCTAATAAAAAATTATTTAAATGTAGTATTTTGGCAAAAAATGAAAATAGAATTATCTATTTCCAAAACATTCTCCTTTTATAATAAATGCTTCAATAATAATGATATTTGGCTTGCACAGGGTGGTCCCGAATTCATGGTGCAAACTTTAAGAGTAGATACAGGACATGATAGCAACTGTTTATTGTATAGGAATGTAGGGGGCAGGTGAGGCACAAACACAAAAAAAGAGATGAAAGTAAGTTCCAAGTGTTTATTGAAAGCGTCGTTGACAAGTGTAATGTTTACAAAAACTCTTCAGCACATGAGCTATGAAGTCCAGCTGCAGCGCTCATTGGCCATCAAAGGTAGTGTGCCGGACTCCAACCTTATACTCCCTGGAAATGGAAGAGGTGTATGCGATCTTCATTTAACTCTCTGCAAATGGTCTGACGGCTAACAATTACAGGACGAGCAACAGCTCTTGTACTTGACTCTGGTCTAACAACTGCAATGCTCAAAATATATTCTTCCAGGCTTGGACTAGGTACAACTCATCGCCGATCAGCATCAGTGACGTGGAAACAGGGGCGGCTGTAGAGCCCGACAAATCGGACCGCTGCCCGGGGCGCAAATTTTAAGAGCGGCATTTGGATCAAATTTGAAATATATATATATATACACTGCTAGACAATTGCTAAGGACGGATAACACTATCATCCATAGCAACCACAAAATGAAAGGAA
>BMAU01017786.1:37500-165611 GCA_019973935.1 Trichonephila clavipes
AGTGGCCAACGTTTGCTTTCTGCTTTTTTTAAAAACTACTTTTTTGTGGAAAAAACCCGTACATAAGTAAACAAAATGCTCTGGAATTATATATATATATATTAATTAAAAAAAACTTTTTGAAGAATATTAATACTTAAGCATATTTGCCTATCTTTAGATAAAATTTGAAATTTTAACTTAATTTTACATGTAGAGCAAGTACAAGTTTAGTGTCGGTTTACTTTGAATTCATAGAAGAACACGTGATTGTGTTTACCATGTGACCGTCTCATGAATTTAGTCCAGTGCACTTCTGGTTTCATCGTAAAATAGATACGCTTTATACGGCAAATAAACCTAAAACTAAAAAAAATAGTATTTGAAATTAAAGGTGCTTGTTTTATACGACATATTTTAGACCTGTGTAAATATTTACAGCACTTGCGTTTAACACGCGCATATCAAATCTTTTTCACGTTTCTTCACGTCACGGGGATCTGCAGTAGATCTCCTATCTGATAATGCATTTGGGCGCCGACAAGTGGAAGACCTGAGTGAGAAAAAACAAAGTTCACTGAGTTAGTTTAAGTGATCTGATTGGCTGGTAAGGCAAATGACACTTTTGACAGTCAACTGGGAGCTGCAGTGAAAGCAATGACATTGGTTGGTAGCAATCAGTGAGAAAGCTCTCTAAGGGCTGCCCTCAAGTTGGGGAAATGGAAATTACTTGTCTGGTGGGTGCAGCGATGAGAATATTTTGAAAAGTTGTGAAAATTGAAGGAAATACTAAAATTAAAGATAAAATTATGGAGTAAAAATTTAGAATGCATTCCCCACCGGTGAATGCAGAGCAATAATATTAAGGGGGATTATATGAATCCAGGAGTATTCTCCTGGGTCTCTTAGTTTTGTCATTTAAGTGGTAATTTTGGATGTCTAGTAAATTTAGATTATGTGTATCGGGGAGATTATCAAAAAATTTAATTGCAAGAGTTTTTAAAAGCTTGTATATATCAAGGGCTTTATAGATGTAGGAGTTTCTGGTGTATCTACCAGCTCTAGTTATACTTCTAAAAAAGGAATTTTGCGAGACTTCAAGAATTTTAATATCAGTGTTTGCTGCGTAACCCCACACACAGGGCAAGCATAACTTAAAATGGGACGCAAAACAGCAGTGTAGAGAAGTACCTTATTGTTGAGAGTCATGTCGGAATTCTCCGGTTAATTAGTGGGTGTATTAATTTAAGCGCGATCCGGAATTTATTTCTTGCGTGTAGAATGTGGTGTTTCCAAGTGAGTGCTTTATCTAAAACGATACCTAAGTATTTTGTGCTCTGAGACCAGTGTAGTGGTGTGGAGTATAGCTTTATTCTCCTGGTAAAAAGCACGGCAACCGTTTTTTCGACATTGATTTTTATCTTCCAACTATTAAAGAAATTTTCCAGGAGAGAAAGGTGTCTATTTAGAGCGAGTGTGATTGTGTTGTGATTTTTGTAACAGGCCGTGATACATGTGTCGTCAGCATAGAGCTTTATCATTGTTTGTGGATTATGGGCTTGTCGTTTATGTAAATATTAAATAATATTGGGCCAAGCCAATATTTATGTTGTGTGTGTCAGAAAGTGTGTTGTTTGCTGTGACCCGATAGTACCTGTTTACAAGGTAAGAATTTATGATATGAATTAATGAAGGAGGAAAGTTATTCTTAATTAATTTATAAATGAGACCACTTACCCAGACCCGGTCAAAAGCCTTCTGGATATCGAGAAAGACAGCGCCAGTGGATCTGCCTCTCTGAAATTCAACGGTAATTTTTTCCGCGAGTCTAAGCAGGGGATGACAAGTAGAGAGATGCTTAGTGAAGCCATATTGGTTTGGGTTAATTATGTTAGTATCTGAAATATAGTAGTTAATTCTATTGAGAATGAGAGATATGCTCTGTAATTTTACTTAGGGTTGGTAGTAAATAAATTGGCCTATAACTTTGAGGGTGATGAATGTTTTTACCGGGCTTTTTAACGGGGAAAATAAAGGCAGTTTTCCAGTTGTTAGGAAAGTGCCTAAAGAAGAGAAATTTATTTATAATCAAATCTTTTTGGCATGTCAGTTCCTTTTAATTGCATTTTGATGAAAGTTAAAGTGGTAAGTACCACCATATTTTAAAAATTTTGCTTTGTGATTTTCCACTTTTGTCAATGTTTCCAACTCCCTTCAAAAAGAAAAGACCTTACACCGAATGGTAGAATATAAAATGCTGCTTTTGCTTTTCAGGGGAATGCACCTTCGAGAGCGCAGACCGAATTTTTCTTGAGAACCTCGGATGAGGTAAGTGTTTCCTTTTTATACCATAAGTTGATTTTTTTAAAAAAAAAAAATACTCTTAAATTTGTTTTTCGTTCGTATATTTTCTTCAATTTCTTTTATATTATAATGTTTTTCTCTGTAGATTTCTTGATACTTCGGTTTTGCAGTAATCTTGACGAGCTTTAAAACAGATTTTAATTTACTCTCTTTCAAAAATATACTGACACTGTCTGATTCCAACCAGATGATTACAACTTCAGTGAAATGTTCTAATCAAATGATAATATACTGTTAATTGGGAATTAATTGGGACAAACATTTTTTTCTTGTCTGAGTTGGTATGTGGTTACCAGTTATGTCCAGAATCCTCTCAACCTCTCATGTGGAACATTTCAACCTGATTTGGCTTCTTGTCATAATTCGATATTAGTCCTTACTTTTATGCGAGGAAATAAAATAAAAGTGCTTAATTGGCCTAGTAATTAACCAAGTCTAAATCTTGTTCAGATTTTTTTATATATTTTCAAGAATCATCCAGCTAAGATGAGTTGCAATACAACAGAACAAATGATAAAAAATGCCATACAAGTGTGGTCCCACGATGACGAAACTTTGGCATATTTAACATGCATCAGCTCACCTACACGTCAGGTCTTCAGGGGTACTAGGGTCGAATTCATGACACGTCAGCCACGAGTCCGTTACCTTCATGACTATGACCGTCCGGCCTCAGAGGTCACTCGACGGGTTAGTAAAAAGTTCGGAATTGTGGAAAGGGGGGAGGAGTGAGTGAATATATATTGACATCGCACTGTTCAGCTACACGAGGGCTTTTGGCAACGGACCACTTAATTTTCAGCCAAGGTCAAGTGACGTAGATAACACCTGAGCTGGCACCCCTCTCTAACTACCACACCACACCAACGGGAGGACGTTTGAGCTCTCAGCAGATTTAACGTGCATCGCTCCCCTACACGGCAAGGGGGGTGACAAGCAACTCTGTTTCTTCAGACATGTGCTAATGAATAAAGTTAGAAATAGGATTCTTCATTTATTCATTATTTAGTCTTAAGCTTTACCGGAAGTCTAAACCAATTACGATACGCACGAAATGACGCACAGACAGAAAAGAGTCCCGAGGAAACTCCCAAGTAAACACATGAAATATGCATGCGTTCAATTAAAAATACTCGCAAGCGTGCGAAGAAAGAGATCCAGGAAAAAATTAATTATTCAAGATTTTTCCAGTATTTTATCACTTTATCGTAAAAGAGTGAACGAAAAAGACACTACTTTGATTTAATACAATCAGACATCTGTTTAACGAAGTCGCTGAATGACAAAAAAAAAGCTCGTTATGTGGAAAATTCGTTATACAGAGGTTCATCTTTCAATATATTTTATAAACCACATAAAACAAATTTCAAATTCATAAATTCATAAACGCAATATATTTAAAAAAAAGTAATTATCCACACCTTTTTTGTAAATTAATACCTACTTAGTTTATACATTGTATCCATAAAAAAAAGGGAAAAGAAGGAAAAAGAATGTCGAGGAATATATACATTGTATTTTCAATATTAAGAAAATGATTGTATATTAAAACTAATGAATTCTAAGGACATTTTCTATTTTTAAGCCTACAAGTAATTTTAAACAAATATTATTTTATAACGTTATTTATTTATCGGAGATGTTTCTTGTGAACTGTACAAGGAGGGTTAAAGGTTTTACTTCTTTGATGAAATGCCCAGAATTATATTTCTCTCGACAACTTAGGCACGTAATAAAACCAATTCAAGATTTATGGCCACCATAAAATGTGTTAAAAGAGAGAATAACTCAAAATATCCAGAAATACTTTAATAATAGACAGAGAAAAAAGTTCGTTATACAGAAAAAGTACTTCTTATTGGGGGGTTGTTTTAGGAAGAAAATTGTGAAATGTCCTTTGTTCCAAGAAAAAGTTTGCTCATCTACATAAGCGATTAACAGCCTCCGGATAGGGGTGATTACTTTTGTCTAGTGGTCATGTTACTGGGCTTCGGATTCATAAGTCGCGGGTTCTGTTCTCCGGATATGCGCCACTTTGAGCCTAAATAAATTCAACGTACATCAACCTCTCTACTCGGTGGGTCTTTAGTGGTAAAATTCAGTGACAAAAATTTATAATTGTGCGCATACTCTTAGAAATGCTTCTGCTTTTTCAAAAACGCAAACAAAAAAAAAATCCCCATCAGTATTAAAATAGCAAACGCTTACATGAGGCCATTGGATCATGAAAAGGTAAAAAAAACCTTTCGAAATCAATCGCGTGCTTGTTATTGACTGGTATCACGTGACCCGTCGAGAGTGAATTGAGTAAGGAGTCCCTCTTCACCATCGATCTATCGAATTGAGCGCCAAAAATCGTGTTAGTGGCACGAAGTCGATTTCATTTCGGTAAAATCATCTTGTTTCTGGGAAACCCCTTCTCTTCTCCCCCACCCCGCCCCTCCGTGTCGCTTTTCGGAGAAATGAATTCTCTTCTTCACCCTAATGACTGGCATTCGATGAAATGGAGCGTGAAGGCCTGTCACGCTGATTTATTGAGTCCACGTGAATGGAATGTGTGAACGGCCGACCCCTCCAAGAATTCTGTATTCTTTTCTCTTCTTTCTGTCTTCTATCCGTCGTTTTAAAAACACAAAATATGTGTCTAATTTTTTTTTCTTTATGGATGCAGATAAGTTCTGAAGGTCTAGTTTAATTTACTTTCCCCTTCTTTAGAGTTTTATCGAACCGTTGGCAACAGTCCAAGTGTCCATCTGAGGGAAAGGCCTCATTATTTTTCGAGGCTAATAATCTACTGAAACGGTTTTTGACCTTCAGATTATAAAACAGGAAAACACTGCATCACTTTAAAGTGCTTTTCACACCTTTTTTTCGATAGTTTTCGATGTCTAATGACAACATACTTTTCATAATTGACAATACAACAATGTATCAACTTCTGTGTTCCATGGTATTTTTCATTTCACTTATACGTTTGGGTGTCTGCCAGTGGCGTAACGGAGAGCATTACTCCCCCCTCCCCCTGAAAGTCAGTTTTCGGCCCCAAGTCGGATCTCACGAAGGATTGCGTACTATGTGTCACTCAAGTTTTCGGCCCCTAAATTCCTAAGCCCCGACCCGTGACGCGGAGAGGGGAGGGGGGGGGGCAATTACGCCACTGGTGTCCACTGATAAAGGTGCGAGATGTGTCTACTTGAAGTTGAATGTATAGAAAAACAACCCGGTTCGGCAGGGGCGTAGCTACCGCCGTATCAGCTGTATCAATGATACAGAGCCCCAAGTTACAGGGACCCCTACATGTGTAACTACAGTCCCACTAACGGGGCTACCATATCTAAAAAAGGGCCCCGAAGGAATTTTGATACAGGGCCCTCTCAGAGCTAGCTACGCCAGTGCCAGAGGGATCTAACCGATGTGTATAATAATCCGATGCGTGTGTAATGGGGAATTAAAGTGGAATAATCCTTACCAAAGAATAAAAAATACTGTCATTGAACTCAAACTCCTCTCATTTTAAGTTGTATCCGTGGTAGCTTAGTGGTCAAGGTAACAGACGCGTGGCCGGCGTGTCATGAGTTCGAGCCCAATACCGCTGAATACCCGTACGATGTACGTTAAATCTGTCGAGAGCTGAAATGTGTGAAAATTAAAAGAAGGTAGTGCCAGAATAGGTGTCGCCCTCGTCACTTGACCATGGTTCACAATGACGAGGTCCGTCATCAAAAGCCCTCCAGTAGCCGGATAGTGCGACGTAAATATTCACTCATTTTAAGTTGGATTTACATTTCTGTGCATAAATCAAAATGGAAATATGTCCATGCTATTTTATTTTTGATTCCATATTTTATTTGCCGTTATATGTGTTGCGATACCACTTCCACCTTTTTGGTAGAGGTGAATATTAAATTCTCATGGGGGGAGAGATTTGAAAGCAGCGTGGGTGTAGAAGCCATTGAATCAAATTTAAAATGATTGCAATGAAGGAAGGAATTAAAGAAATTTAAGAAGAATATTAAGTTTTTGACACGATAAATGAGTATGCGATATGCAGACAAGACAAAGACAACCTAAGAATTTTTTGAGGCCCTGGGTCCCTATGCAAAATTAGGCCCTATCCGAGATCTTTAAAAGTAGTCAGTATATATAGCATACATTATCAAATAAAAGAAATAAATATGCACGACTCACAAATTCAAAAACCTAGGCACAAACCGGCTGAACCGAGAGCAACATTTTGATTCAATGAGTTAATGGTACTAAGCCCAGGCACAGACGTAGACAACGGTCATCACATAAAAATACAGTCTTGCTACTTTTGCCAGTTGACATGCAGTTTGAAATTCCCTGTTTTACGGAGAATATGTACGGATAGAATATTTGACCATTAAAATAATCCGGATCCTGATCTTATTAAGATAGAGTCGAGAACGAAACGAGGCCCCCACCGAAGGTGAGGCCCTGGGCCAGTTAGTCTGTGGCTTAAGACATCCCTGCAGACAAGGCAAGCCAAAGAATTAATTTAAACTTATCTGAAGGATCCCTTCGAACTTAATCAAATGTAAATCTAGTTACGGCTTGGAGGAGACATGTCCCCGATTTTGGATGGTTGCTGCTGCCCTTTATTAGGCGATCCAATTTATCCGAGAGATTTTCTATAGGATTCAAAAGTCTGGAATCTGAGTAGGTCAGTCCACCCCATTATCATCATACTTTTTAGAGCTAATGTCTAATTTTTTATGCTCGTCTCTTTTTTTTAAACCTATCTTTTTTATACCCAGTGTATAATGCGTGCGTGTAAATTTCGATCTTATTTTTTATGTTAAAAGCAGGGCTTCGAACCGTAATTTTTTCGTTCCAGTTTAAGTAAAAAAAATGTATCGGTTCAGTTTCGGTTTTCATTCCGCCAAAAACAGCGCCTGTGATGTCCTAGTGGTCAAGGTAACGGCATGTCATGAGTTCGAGCCTAGTACCTCTGAAGACCGGCTGTGTAGAGAGGTGATGCACGCAAGCTCTGTCGAAGCTCCAACGTCCTCCCGTTGGTGAGGGGAAGTTAGGAGAAAGGGTGGCAACTCAGGTGTCTTCCTCGTGATTTGACTATGGTTCAAAATGACTAGATCCGTCGCCAAAAGCTCTCGAGTAGCTCGATAGTGCGACGCTGATATTCACTCACTCACTCCGCCAAAAAATAACGGTTTTCGGTTCCGTTCCGAATGAATAATTTCATTTTATGTATATTCTTATTTGTACTACAAATATAAATCTATAAAAATTTATAGAAGATATTTTATTCTTTTTTAAATTGGCACTCTACGTGAATTGATACCATTAACCTGGATGCACGATACGAGCGGTGGGCAGAGAGTGGCATTGTTATCCATTATCAAAATCGCATTTGACGACTAGGTTCATGATTTTGTCGATTATATTTTTCTCTTGGCGCTCGCATCGTGCACTTAGTTTTGCAATAACTGTTAAAAAATTATACTTATTTTTCAATTCCTACTATTAGCTCACCCTCTGTTTTTATTTATTTATTTATCTTGTTGGAATTTTTAATCATTAATAAAATACATTTTAAAGCGCTCCATTGAGCTAAAATTTTATATACATGATTATTTTGGATGACAATACAATCATTTAATTATAATTAATAAAAAATAATTGATGTAAACTCATTATTTCAAGAATTACAAATATTTTTGACTTATTTTTTTATTAATATTTTTGGTATCATTTTTGGCGACTTAGTGACACTTTTGGCGACTTGTGTCAAAACTTGAAAAGGTTTTTTTTCTCACGTTTTAAAGCATTCACTTGAGCTGAAATTTTATATACACGATTGCTTTGGATGACAATACGATGCTTTAATGATAATTAATAAAAATGAATTACCACTTAAAGTTGTGATTCTGTCATATGTATATGCATATTTATATTAATTGTAGCTATTTAATAAAAAGTAGCTAAAATAAAATTCTTCTTTGTTGATCTAAGTAGGAATTGACTTAATTTTTTTTATATTACTTGTTTTTATTTAACATACGAAAAATACTGAACACAGAAATAAACCGATATTTTTTTCGGTTCAGTTCCAATTTTTGTTCTGACCAAAAAAAAAAAAAAGTAATAGTTTTCTTCCGGTTTTCGGTTCAGTTCCGGTTCGAAGCCCTGGTTAAAAGTGCGAGCTCCTCACCGGAATATAGACAGACTTAAATTGCCCCAAAATTAATTTTTTAAAAAAGCCAAATTATTTGCAATAATTGCTTTGTTAAAAATATTTCAAATGAATAAGGAAATAATCAATATATATTAAATAAACCAATTTATCTTGTACCAATCCATTTTTTAAATCTTTCTTTGAAGTAGACCCAGTACTTTTATTTAGGTAAACCCGACGTATGAATCAATTCAGTTTAATTTTAGGGATAATTTTGGAAATAGAAATCGACTCTTCCAAATAGAATCATCGATTTCTTCATAAAAGAGCCTTTCTTTCCCTAGCAGCCGCCATTCATGGAAATGAACTTTAAAATGAAGATGTTTTCGAACGCGGTTGTGTTCGATGCTTCCAATGGAAAGTTTTTATTTAGTTACCAGTGGCAACGGCCTTGGATACGGTACCCTACCCACCTCCTTTCCCCGTTGTTTTTACTTTTGTCGGGGAAGTGGACTTGACAAACAGAGCACTGCGCGGATACGCATGCGCCGGAAGAGACTCGAAACCCGATGCCACGTGGTCAGTTTGTTTTGTTTGGAAGTGATAATTTTTTAGCTGTTCTATTTTAATTTTTTGAATTGAATTTTTCGGGGCTATTTCACAGAAAACTTTATCTACATTAAAATGTAACTGAAAATTATTCCGTGGGTGGCTAATTTTTAAAAATGTATAATAATACTGAATGAATTCAAATATAAAGATCTACGCAGTTACAGTTAAATCAATAATAAATTCGAAAGTGTGTTTTTTTCCCAAGAAACAAATTGTTGAATCATTTCTAAAATAGTAATTATAAATTCACGAACGATGATGGCATTCCATGTGCAACACCAACAATTAACAAGTTATAGAATTTTAAAAAAATAGCCAATGATAAAAATGGCTAATGTTTTTAGCAGTGTGTTGGCAGCGATAAACTAACACATTGATACAATGTAGGAAATAAGCAATAACGATAAAATTTGGAATTATAAATTAAAATGGTAATGAGTAAAAATAAATTTTGAAATGAGTCTTTAAAAACAGTTGGTCCTTTTGGGGAGATTTGTACGTATCTGTGCGAATATTTGAGTTTATATTTTTAAAAAAATGTTTCAGCTACCTGATGCAAAAAGTCAAATTGTATGCAATAGACGAGTGGTCATGGTCACGAACTCGTGGCCGGCGTGCCATTGAAGACCCTGTAACATTTTCATGCCTAGCATCTGTAAGGACAGCTTTCCTACCCAGCCACTCATATCCGCACGTGCCCCTCTAAAATATTGCAGGATCCTTTCATCTGACATCACGCCGGCAACCGATGGCTATGAGAAAAACAACACTCCACCTCTGAGCCGAACCCCGAGTGAAATCCGAGGTGTAAGAAGAAACTGCCCCACCCCAAGACAGAGGGGAGAGCTGACAGCTTGAAACACTGGAAAAGAGACGCTGTATTTTGTGTCTTTCTCCATCACCAATAAAATATTCTGTGGAATTGAAACACTCCCCATAATTTGAATTCCATAATTTAATTTCTTAAGTCTCACGCTACTCATAAAATTTCCCAAATTGTTGCAACTCGCTGCGTAGTGAGACATTCAATCTATCGAGGCTTCAATTTCTGATCTTACTTTGGTGTTGAAGCTGGCATCCCTAAGAAATGGATGCCAGCTCAGGTGTCGTCCTCGTTACTTCACCCAGGTTTAAACCTACGAGGTCCGTCAACAATAGCCCTCGCGTTGTTCTATAGTGCTCCGTAAATAAAAAAATCAAATCAAATTTCATACATAAAATAGAAAGCTTGCTTACACCAAATATATAATTTTGAAAACGTGTTAAAGCAATGAAGAATTTTCTAATCAATTGATGTATTAATTTTAATTTATGTACAATTTTGACAACTTTATTTATATCTAATCAAGAATCTTAGGGAAGTTTGATAAACTTTAACAAGATTTTAAGACTTTTGTACTATCCCATCTTAGGTCATTGTGGAGCACTACTCCAAATGCTCAAAAAATAAGGAGAACGTCGACTTGTTAATTAACTTGATATGAAGTTTACCAACACATTACAATACTATGTTACTTACACTATAAACCGCACGCAAATGGATTCCTTTTATTAAATTAGCGGTAAATGATTGGTAGCGGCGTCTATACGCAAATTCGTCCTTTATATAAGATGGTACATGACTGGTAGTGTCATCTGTATCAAAATTCATCCATTATACAAAGTGGTAATCCTACGGAAATTTGTGCGGACACTTGGGTTTCTAAGGATTCTTAATCCCGTATCTGGCAAAAAGTCTATTCGGTGACATGGCTTTTCGTTGAGTTTTCATGCTTGAGGTGTGAAACATTGCTATTGGTAAGTGGTGGAGCTGTGTACATGCAAATTCATTCTTGAAAGAAAGTACATGACTGGTAGAGCTGTGATATGCACAGTACCACTAAAGACCCACCGTGTAGGGCAGCGATGCACGTTAAATCTGTCAAGAGCTGAAACGTCTTCCCGTTGGTGTGGTGTGGTAGTTAGGAGAGGGGGTGCCAGCTCAGGTGTCGTCCACGTCACTGGACCATGGCTCAAAATTACGTGGTCCGTCGCCAAAAGCCCTCGTGTAGCTGAACAGTGCGACGTTAATATTCAATCAATCAAGCTGTGATGTGCAAATTTATTCTTTTTCAAAGTGACAAGACTGGTAGCGTCATCTATATGAAAATTCATCCTTTACCCAAAGTGGTAAATGTGTGTGTGGGGGGTTCTTTGGTGTTTTGGAGCCAAAACGGATTTTAATATTCTGATGAATTACTATTTTATTCGTTTTATTTTAGATTATTCTTGCTATTCAATACACAACAGAAAATCTACGGATTGATTGTTTTATTGACATCTTAGAACTCCACCTCTATCTCCAAACTTTCAAGTATCGCAAACTTGAGGATTTTGGATCTCGAAAGATTTAGCGTGCATCACATAGGTTAAGGATGGCGAACCAGTGGCAGGCGTGCCAATAATGGCACACGACACAATATTTTTGTCACGCCGATGATCAAAATGGTTTGCATTTTATTTTAAAGTTAACTGTGAAGGATTACAAACAATAGCGTGTGATCTTTCGCGGGGAGCACACTCGTTTGTTATTGTCTTGCCTTAGTTAAGTCGTAGACTACAATTGCTTATAATGTAGTCCACTTCAATGACACAACTGTATTTTAAAGTTTATGTGTGTTATATTTGCGATTTTTAACTAATTAGTTAAGCAAAGGAACCATTAGGTGCTTGTTTAGTAGCACTCAAATAAATAATCAGCGTATTAATTTCAAAGCATTTCAGAATTGAAACATTTTCAGCATCTACTGGAAACTTTGTGTATGTGTCTATTCGACGCAGTCAGCAAAGCAAGTGAAAGTAAAGGGTGTTTTTTTGAGAGGTATAGAACTTTAAATTGCAATAAAACAACGATGTATTATTCGATTGACATGAATTTTTTTTTATTCGAAAGATAATCTTGTGGCATTACATTTTAAATATGATTTCTGGCATATGACTGGCTCGGATGTAGTCCAATCTGGACGTCCAATTTTCGATGACTTTTTCCAACATTTGTGGCCGTATATCGGCAATAACACGGCGAATGCTGTCTTCCAAATGGTCAAGCGTTTGTGGCTTATCCGCATAGACCCATGACTTTACATAGCCCCACAGAAAATAGTCTAGCGGTGTTAAATCACAAGATCTTGGAGGCCAATTCACAGGTCCAAAACGAGAAATTAGGCGGTCACCAAACGTGTCTTTCAATAAATCGATTGTGGCACGAGCTGTGTGACATGTTGCGCCGTCTTGTTGGAACCACAGCTCCTGGACATCATGATTGTTCAATTCAGGAATGAAAAAGTTAGTCATCATGGCTCTATACCGATCACCATTGACTGTAACGTTGTGGCCTTCATCGTTTTTGAAGAAGGATTCCCCCAGCCCATAAAGCGCACCAAACAGTCAGTTTTTCTGGATGTAACGGTGTTTCGACATACACTTGTAGATTAGCTTCACTCCAAATGCGGCAGTTTTGTTTGTTGACGTAGCCATTCAACCAGAAGTGCGCTTCATCGCCAAACAAAATTCGCTTATGAAAATCGGGAACAACGGCAATCTCGTTTTGTGCCCATTCGACGAATCTACGCCTTGCTTGATGATCGTTTTGATGAATTGCCAAACCAAACTGAGAATAAATCACTTGACAGCTGTTAAATCGGTCGCCATCTTGGAAAGTAATGCCAACTTAAACTTCTATACCTGGAAAAAAAACACACTTTAGTTATACAAAAATGCCACGTTTTTACATTATGCTCAGTTAATTACACAATTGACACTAAGCCAGTTAATAACATATAAAAATACAAAAATATAAATTTACAAATAAAGTTTAAAAAATTAATAAATATTGTTTTAAATTATATGGTGTATCAATAATATTTTATAATGCTATTTCTAACTTATGATTAATTAATATCTAGGATTTCTGATTAGTACATGTCACATGTTTGGCTGACTTGTGCAACCATCTAGTGAGGGAAAATCTCAACTAAAACCGTCCTTTACAGAAAAAAAGGGAAAGATAGTAAGTGTAACAGAGAATTTCAAATTGGGTGGACCGAGAAACATAGTAAAGGCGACAAAGCGGTGCGTGTTTTATGTTCTGGAATAGTGGCATGCGGAACAAAACGTTTGTAAAACGGGATTTTGAAACAAATCATAAACCCTCTCGTCAAAAAAAGGGAGCCGTAGGAAAAACAATTAATGGCTTAGAAACCGTTTGGCAGACGACTCAAACTCAGCATGCATTCTACTAAAAGTAATGACTTTCACAATCCTATAAGTTATTTGTCATCCAATCTGCACGTATAACTAAAACATTTACTACTATAGAGTGCAAAATGTATTTTTTCGTAGTAAATAAAGTTTTGTTTTGTTAGTATTCAGTTTTATTATTTTCCCAATAATCGCAAGTCAAAATTATTTTACGATACGTCTATACCTCATTAAACACTTCTTTAGAAAAAATGGCACCTTAAAAATGGAAAAAATGGATGCTTAAAGGTTCACCGCCCTTGATATAGGTTCTCTTCAGTAGCACTTACAACAACGATCGCAGCCACAATAATACTGTTGGGAATATAGTTACTGATAAGGCCTCTTTTTCGAGCCTCCCAGAAAAGTTTTTCTTCGTTAAAAAAAAAATTAATGTTAATTTTAAAAAATATTTCTGAGGTCGTATTCTCTACTCTTAAAATGTAAATGCTTGTTACTATTCTACATTTTATAAAATTATTGGTAATTGTTTATAATGTAAGTAGTTTTGAATATAATTTTTTCGAATCGTATAGATTTGTGAATCATCTTTTCGTTAAAATTCAAATAACTTTGATATTTGACAATTTTTATAAATTAAAGTCTTAAGAAATAATATATATATATATATATATAAAAATATTGATACAGATTTTTTTTTCTCTGTAACATATCATTATAACTTTATTTTTTTTATCTAGGAACATGCGCGGAAGCAAAATAAAAACATTTTAATTTCGGAGTTAGCTTTCAAATGAAATAAAACAGCTTCTTCAAAGAATAGAAAAGGTTTTAATTTATGAAAATTCCATTTCATTAAATACATTTATGAAAAAGTGAGATAATTTATTTTTCAAAATTTTTACATATCTCGTTTAATAATAAGCAGTTTTTCAATTCCTACTGTTAGTTCACTCTCTCCCTATATATATAAATATCTTGTTCAAATTTTCAATCGTTAATAAAATACTTTCTATTCATCCATTCAAGTTCAAATGCATTTTTCTTAAACTTGTAGGGGAGGACACTTCTTGGTGTTAATAGAGTTTTTTCAATTATTAATTCCTTCATTAAATTAAAAAATGAATAAATATTAAGAAACAAAAAATAGTGTAACACCCTATAGAGAAAGGAAAATGGAAAATTGCAAGGAAAACAGCTTTCTATTTTGTCACTTAATATTATGATTCTGTCATATATATAAGCATATGTTAATATGAATGGTAACTATTTAATAAAAAGTAAATAAAATAAAAATTTTCTTTGTTGACCTAAGTAGGAATTGACTTAATATTTTTTTTTATATTACTTTTTTTTGTTAAGAATCTCTTTTTTTTCTTCTCATGTTGGTGCATAAACTCAGATTGCAATTCCTCCAAATTTTGCAAATGATTGTGCTGTAGCGCAATTTTTTTTTTGATTAAAGATGAAGGCTCCTCAACTTCTGTGTGATCGTTCCAAGAGTTTATTTATTTATTTTTATTTTCAGTGAAGATATTCGGATGGACTAACATGGGAAAACTCTCAACAATGATCTGTAAAATATTTAAGAACTATTTCACATATTTAAATACGTAAAGAAGTTATATAAGCAAAATTTACAAAATATAGGAGAGGACAATGAGTCAAAACATAAGTTTTAAATAGAAGCTTCAAAAACGAAAACAAAAGTGTGTGTGGGCATAAAATTCTATTCGAATATACTAGAATGAGAATTATATGAGAGAAAATATTAGATGAACACAAGTAATATAAAAAAAATTTAGTTAATTCCTACACAAAGAAAGTTTTTATTTTAGATACTTTTTATGAAATAGCTACAATTCATAGAAATATGTCTGTTCAGAACGACACTATTAAGAGGCAAAATGGTGCATAATTTTCCATTCTCCTTTCTATTTATGTGGTGTTAGACTATTTTTTGTCACTATTTATTCATTAATTAAACTGTATTACTCTAATAAAATAGAGTAGTAAAAAGAAATCCCATTCTCAGAAATTAGGCTATTCCAAAGGGGATTCAAATCCACGACCTTTGTATTAGAAGTCTAAAACGCGCGCGTGCGCTGTTCATTGCACTACAGGGACACAACAAGCGATTTTCCTTTCAATGTATGGTATTGGACTATTATTTTTGTTTGTTACTATTTATTTATTCATTAAATTTAACTAATGAATTAATATTTGAAACAACTGTATTAACACCAAGTGTTACACTCTACAAGTTTAAAAAAATGTACTTGAACTTGAATGGATTAATAGAAAGTATTTTATTAACGATTGAAAATTTGAACAAAATATATATACATATATGAAGTCCAGTGGCTGAGTGGTTAGTGCATCGCGCCTCCACATCACAGGTATGAGGTTCGAACCCCCGACTAGGCAACGTTGACTCAGCCGTTCATCCCTTCAGTGGGTCAATAAATGAGAGCCAAGCTTGCTCACGAACTTAGCACTGGGGGTTTCGAGTCAGACTGACTACCTGACCGGAACACCTGCTCACGCCCAAGGTCTCGTATACTGAGTTAGGTACGGTCATCATGGGCTGTCCCATCACTGAGTTATGTTATATAGAGAGAGAGGGAGCTATAACAGTAGGAATTGAAAATAAGGGGGTATTTTTTTTAAACTCTGCCAAAAACGCTGCAATAAAATGTTAGAAAATAAAAATTATGAATCCGACAAAAAGTGTTTTGAACGAAACAGCAAAAACTTTGGAAATTGTGGAGAGTCAAAAAATCGCTTTCACAGACCTCGACTTATGGGAACCTGGAGATACGTGATTTTCAAATCTTGTCTATTCGTTTTTTGTTTGAGCGTTACCCACCTCGATTACTCACTCCATTCTTCCTGTTTAGCTAATGTACATGTTCAGACGTATCCCGCGGAATCGGCGCCTACCCATTGAACAATTTGTCAATCTTGCCCGGCAAATAAATGTAGAAGTGTATAGTGATAACGTTCAAGAACTGTTGAATTTCCACAATCAGGAACCGATATGGATGTACTCATAAAAATGCAGGAGTAAGACATTGAAAAACTTGAATCTTCGAACTCAGTTCAATCAGAAGGATTGACGGTTGGGAGTTTGACAGAAGGCCTCAGTGGAATTGAAAAAGGTTTACACATTTTTCACAATACGCCTTTTTCAACAAAACGAGGATTAAAACAATTATTAGCTTCCTAGGAGGAAATTTTGCATGAGAAAGAAAATATATGAGCAGGCAAACAACTTTGCTAGATTTTATGAAACTTTCTACACTTCTGTGATCGATTTAGCATTTGTGTTACATAAAATTTAATTATTTTTTCTAAATTACTTTCTCTTGTTTCTTCTACCCCAACTAAAAATAATTTTACATATAAATTTTTTTTATTTCTAATGGCAGATTATGAACAGTTATTAACACAGTTCATCCATCTACCCGGTACATTCTCCGAAAGCTGGTGTCTCTTTTCAGTGCGACGCCATATAGGTGGATACCAATCGTCGCAGGTAATTTTGACGCCCAATTTCCTCCCTAGAGGGAGGCACCTGAGCTCTGATGATCCGAACCTGTACTAGGATTTAATTTTGGCAAGAGCACCCCCTAGGAATCATTTACATGCCGTATAATCATACGATATGGCCGCTGTCGATTTTCTGCCTCTTGAAAATCCATCGACTAGGGGCAGTTTCGAACCCGGAACCTTGGGTATAGAAGGCTACCGACAAACCAACCACGCCACCCAGCCGACATAATTTTACATATACTTATATGTGAAATTATTCCCCGAATTACACGGTTATCATTCAGTCCCACCTATCGCGTAAGTTGTAGTTACTTATGCAACCTAATCAACAGTAACATCGGATCAAGGTCCACGAAATTCATCGCAGCAAAGGTCTATATTTTTACGCCTGTCGTTAACCTTGCTTTGAGCACCATACGGGTGAAAGAACGATTTTGCTCTCGCGTAAGTTCGGGGTATTAATGTATAGATAAATTAACAAACGATGCATTTTGTACCTGCGTTGAATTCTGCAACAAAACATCAGACACAAAGAATCGAACAAAAACTGTTTTTTCCGCTCTTTCCAGACGCGACATTGATTTAAATCAACTTCGCGGGATCCGCGCATGATAATAATATATTATTTCCTCTATCCTGTTTTGTTGGAACATTCAATTTATTGGGAGAATACAAGTCAATACAGTTTGGCGTCGTTTTTGAATATTTTTATTTTTCTCATTTTTTTTAATGGTAAATATAAAACGCGCTAGGCAACCCGTATGTTTTGAGCTTGGCAGAATGTATTATGAAATAATGAGACGTGTTTCATTATGTACGATTTTGCACCTGTTATACGTGCAAAATTATCAGAACAATATGTGCAGCAAAGTAAAATTACACTTTATATTGTTTACCTGTATTCGTATCCTAGTACCTTTAGTTTTCTTTTTTAAACAGCTCTTGAAACTGTGGGCCGCAGCCCCCTCGAGGGGTGGGATCCCTCTACGAGGGGGCAGCGAGCATGTTAAAAAGTTGAAAAAAGAAGATTATTTAAACAAATTATTAATTTACTGAAAATAAATAAAAAAAACTACATTTTGACTCAACAAAAAATAAAATACACATTGACGTTAATATAATACACTTATAAATAGATCGGCATTGTACAATGTGTATTTGATAATTCATTTAACAATAGTAAGTTAAGAACAAGTTTTTAATAACTACCATGGACTTGGGATATAGAAAAATTAACACTTAATTTGTTCGGTTTGATCCCTCAACTGCAGATTAAAATTGACGCGATTTGCTCCTCGATGCTATCGTTTTCCACGTAGGTACGCGTGTTTGAGGGGTGGGGGAGAAAAAAGGAATAAATAAGCAAAAATTCTCTAAAGTAATTTCACTGCCCTTTTTTTGCATTCCAAAGCCTTCGGAATAATTTTTATGGACACAGAAAAGATCGGAAAGACGTCCGGGGCAATCCACGAGACATTTCTATACGGGCTTCAGAGATCGTATCGTAGCTCAAAGAATAGCATCATTGAATTCAATACATTGTATTTGTATGGATGGAAGGGGGGGGGCGATAAAAATTATGAATGAAGATTGGGTCACAAATATTGAAACTTGGAGGAGCACTGCTCTAGGTAATAAATGGCCGCGGTAACCTAGTAGTTCTAGTCCCGAACTCGTGGCCAGTAGCCATGAATCCGAGTCCTAGGGCCACTGAGGATCCGGGCCGTGTAGAGGGCTCCTGAAACGTATCGACGCTCAAAGTCCTCACGTTGCCTTGATGAAGAAGTTAGGAGAGGTGTTCCAGAAAATGTCTCACCCTTGCTACTTGACCGCGGTTCAGAACTACGAGGTCCTTCAGCAACAACCCTCGTGTAGCATTAGCAAATTAATCCAAGAATCAAGTCTATTTTAAGGACCTAATCGATGCCTCGGATCTTGGCGTGGTGTAGGCCAGAAGCTCCTCCTGTAACAAAGATTCCGAATGAACAAGTCCGTCGCCAGGGCGTTGCTTTAGTGCAACGGCACTAAAAAAATCAAGCGTATAAAAACACAGGAGACCAAAGATTATTTGACAAAAATCTAGATATGATTGGGTCACTTTTTCGGTTGAGTGCCCGGAGAAGGACTTCTGGTAAAGTTGTATTTATTCTACAACATCAATCGGTTTATTCGTCGCGACCCGGAGCAATACGCCTCGTGTTCTCCTAATTCTTACGTTGGCGTGGCGAGGAAGTTTGGAGAGAGGAATGTCGGATGATCTCTTTTCTTGAAATTAAATTAAACTCATTGGCGCAATAGCAAATGAGGGGCAAGGCCCACTGTGCTCATCCGAGTTTCCGTGACATTGCGAAACGGGGTGCGTGAAGAGGTGTTCCGGTCAGGAGGTCAGTTTGACGTGGAACACACGTGTTTAGTTTCCAAGCAAGCTAAGTACTCATTTATCGACCCACTGATGGGATGGAATGCTGAATCGATCTTGCGCAGCCCGGGATTTCAACCCCGGACCTTTGGTGGGGAGGGGCGATACACTGCCACCGGGCTTCTTTGATTGACCAAGGCGAAGAATTACGAAATCCATCGGTAATGATCCTTGTGTAACATTAAAGAGAGATGCTGATAAAGGAACCAAAAATCAAATTACCTTGTTTAAAAAAAATAACTGGAAAGTAGCCAAACCTGAACCACTAAGCTAACTAATCACTGGAACTAAAATTGTAAATTTTGAGTTCCAGTTTCCATGCCAGTTCCTGTTTTTGCTGTACTACGTACATACATGTTTAGGATAAAATGTCTTCGAAAGTTAGAAAAATTTATAAATACGTAATTTTTTGCTCTAGCTTGTATAGTGAAAAACCTTGTTAGTATTACAATATCCGGAAGATATTTTACATAAAAAAAATTATTCATTTAGAAACAGGAAGTATGATAATACAAACAGGATACCAGACAGAAAAATTTTGCCTTCGTGTAGCCTTAAAAAATAGTAGTTTTGACCTGTCCAAGGTGGCTGCGGTAGCAAAGTGGTTAAGGTATCGGATCATGGCAGGCATGTCACGAGTTCCGAGTCCAGTACCACTGAGGACCCACCGTATAGGGGAGCGGTGCACGTTAAATCTGTCGAGAGCTCAAACGTCCTCCCGTTGGTGTGGTGTGGTTGTTCTGAGAGAGCGGTGTCAGCTCAGATGTCGTCCTCGTCACTTAACTAGGGCTCAAAATGACGAGATCCGTCGCCAAACACCCTCGAGTAGCTGAACAGTGCGACGTTAATATTCACTCACTCGACCTGTCCAAGCGACTTCGACATTTCAAAAAGAATCGAGGCTTTTTTCTCGCTTATAAAAGAATATTTTTTTTATTTTACTAGAAGAAAATTACTAACCCAAGTGAGCTCGCGTGCACTTTTGATCGAAGGGATGTTAGGTTTTTTTTTTTTTTTTTTTTTTCAGAATGATTTGTTCTCGATTATGTGCATACATTATTGGATAATTGAAGTTGGAAAATAATGCGTTCGCTTGCGTATAAATACACAAATGGGCGAATACTTAATTGAGTCTGTGCTATAGTTAGAATTTTGGAATGGAAGTTACTCATATGCAAACAAACAAGCTTCGATCGCGACGAATGTCGAGTACCCGGTGGGTTATTTTGATTTTAAAATCAATTGAAGGACGAATAGAAACCTCGCTGTTCGCCATTTGTTTCGTGCTCACGGTAGCCTAGTGGTCAAGGTCACGGACTCGTGGCCGGAGTGTCATGAGTTCGAACCTAGTACCGCTAAAGACTTGCCGTTCAGAGAGGACCGATGCACATTAAATATGTCGAGGCTCCAAGGTCCTCGCGTTGGTGTAGTCCTTAGAAGAGGGGGTGCCAGTTCAAGTTTTATCCTCATCATTTGTGATCATGGTTCAAAATGACGTCGCCAAAAGCCTTCGAGTAGCTAAACAATGAGACGTTAATATTCACTTAGTTTGGTACAGGCAAATGATTGATTGATTGAATATTAACGTCGCACTGTTCAGCTACACGAGGGCTTTTGGCGACGGACCACGTAATTTTTGATACAGGCAAAGGTTGCTCAACTTCGTTCGAAATATCGTTAACTACTGGCAATGTGTAACATTTGTTCGGTCATATTTCGTGCGGGTCTCCACCCAGATCAGGGGTGGCGAACCTTTCTGGATCAACGGGCCATTTTTTGAATGGGTCATAGACGGGCCGTCAAATAATTTTGACTTGTGATTTTTGGGAAAATGATCAAAAAAATTAAATACCCAAAAGACTATTTACTACTAAACAATACATTTTGCATTGTATAGCTGTAAATGTTTTGGATCTACGTGTCATTCAAATTAAAGTAACATTAGTGTGACTTTTGTTGTTGCCCATCAGATGACAAATAACTTACATTAGGATTGTAAGATGTTACTTTTAGCGGAACACATGCTGAATTAGAGTCATCTGCCAAATGGTTTTCTAAGTGAGCCTTAAATGTTATTCATCTCTGAAAATAATGATTCTCGGGCCTAGGTAGATGAAAATAGGGTTAAAAAAGCACGAGACAACTTCTTCAAACAGTTGAAATGTATCTGAAATCGAATTTCATATTTCCAAAATTTCGTTACTGACATTTTTACTTATATTGCTTGTTACTTTTCTGTTTCAATCAATTCCAACATTTTTCTTGTTTTAATAAATTTTGGAATCCATATTGAACTAGACTGGAAATCAAGCACAGTTCCATTTCAAATTCTTCAGTTTCTTCCAATCGAATTGGGACAAGTTAAGTTTATCAAATGAAGTCACATCAGGGTAAATAATAATTATTGAAATAAGTTCTTGAATAACTTTTTCTTCGTCTGATTTTTTCAAGTTGGGGAAGTACTAGTGGTTTCTAGTAATAATATCGTTTCTGAAAATATGCAATTTAGCGTCAAAAGCATTGAGATCCCTCTTGAAGATAATATTTTTTATTTGTGTATTGAGGTTTTACATTCAATTCTTTGAAATGTTGACATATGTCTGTAAAAACGCGGCTGATCACTCGCGTTTATTCGTAATACTTCATAATGAACTTTGTTATTTTGAACTAAAATGCTAACCGTTTTGATCGGAGACGTACCCAAGTAATTGTGTCACGTTTCATCAATGGCATGCGTGCCATTGGTTCACCATCCCTGACCTAGACTATCCGCTTGGGGAGAATTGCATCCGGATAGCTGAAAGTTAGAATTAGTGTCGACCAGTTTTATCAAAAGAAAAGACATCGCCGATTTAAAAAAATGTTGTCAAATGCATCCTTATCATTAAAGTGTTCAAAGCTGCGTGGAAATATTTTTCACTATTAACAGCAGTACATCGCAGCGTTTGGCGACGACTTTTGATTTCACGAAATGGATCGACGGTATAATACGTAAGCATTAAATTAGTTTTTTGGTTACTTGGTATTACTTTATTCTCATTGAAATACCTGTTATTTTCGCGCAGAATAAATTTTGAAAAATAAAATTCAGTGACTACGGCAAGCATAATAATATTTTAAGAAATGTGGTTACTTACGTATTAGCGTTACCGCAGCCAAATTAGCTCCACGCGAAACGCAACTTGATATCAAAACAACAAAGATTATAGCGTGTTTCATATGAATAAATACTAATTAATCAAATTTTGGTGGAAAATGGTGTGATTAGCGTGGAGCCACAATTTGGCTGCGGTGATGCTAATACTATACTGTTCGAACTAATTGGGACAAACATGTTTTTCTTGGTATGAGATTACTATTGATGTAACCTCATACCAAGTTATATCTGCCATTCGGTAGATAGACTCTGGCTATAATTTATTCATTTTAATGTATCAGGAGCTCAGTTGTGAGCCTTTCAGTGAGGTAGCTGGTATAATTCCAATTTTGCGTTCAGTGTAAGACGTTACTTTTACTTGTCCAAAGATGGATATTACTCCGAGGAACCGTTCTGAGATAAATCGCTCTCAATGAACACACTTCTATGACTGTGAGAGATATAACTGTGACAATTGGTGTGATCGAATTAAGAGTCTGGGTCGTCGTCTCTAGAAAGAAAAGAAAAATGGGGGTGGAAGTAGAAAACTATACTTCAAGAATTAATAAAATTTTAATAAGAAGTAGCAAAATAAATTTAAGAAAGACCTTTGAAGGGATTTATTGGATAATGGTGGGGAAGGGAGGACCTCAACTCCACGGAAAACGCTTCTGGAATGTGGCCTTAAGGCAACAAGACTGAGGGAAAAAAACTCAGAAAATTATGAAAAGACGTTTATCATGGTCCAAAAAATACTAATCATGGACTTTCAATGATTGGAAGAAGGTAATTTTGAGTGATGAAACATTTATTTGTGCAGGGATAGAAATCAAGTGTAGTTAGACGAAGTGAAGTTGAAACTTTGTTAGCAGATCATATTCAATAGAATGTAAAACAACCTTCTAAGCAGAAGTTTTTTTCACTACAAATAAGCTTGGAAGCTTAGTTTCTCTTAAACACGCGATGAATTCTGTAAAATATATAGAAATATTAAATAGTAGGATTGAGTTCCCTTCACATGGAAACATTTGATGAAACATTTCAACTTGACCTCTTGTCACAATTTGAAATTTGTCCGTACTTTTATGCGGAAAATAAAATAAAAGTACTCGATTCACTTGAAAATTCCCCAGACTTAAATCCTATTCAAAACTGATGGCCCTTTCTCAAGAATTGTTTCGCTAACACGAATCGCGTGTCAACAAAGCAAATGATAAAAAGAACTATAGTAGTGTGTTTCTAAGATGATGAAATTAAGAACTTCTGTGCTACTCTAGTGGAGCCAATGCCAAGACGGGTCGAAAAGGTAATTTCTGCTAAAGGAAGACATACTTCATACTAATATACAGATTTTTCAGACTATTTAAAGTATGTAATGATAAAAAGCGAAGATGTCAGGAAAATTTTTCCCCCCCATTTGTTCCAATTAATTCGAACAGTACGTAAGTGCTGGAGTGTAAAACGTGAAAACGTGGTGAAACCAGTGTATCCAAATATTTCAAATAACGCTTTCGTACTTGCGTGTTATACCGTTAATAATTTTTCTCGAGTAAAAAGATATCGCCAAATGTTGTCATCGTTGTCATAATTTTTGGAACATTTGCAGGACTAGTTTTTTGGAAATGTTTTGGGCCTTTGGCGATGTATTTCAATTTAAAGAAATAGCTCAACGCAAATGCCAATTTTTTTTTGAAGAATGCCCCAATAAAATAAATTATTTCAAAAGAACTGCAATTTGACTTCACAGTAAAGAATGATTTAACAGAAACATATATTTGAATCTCCAAAAGAAAACAAAAACCCAACATGCTAAAAAGATAAATAAAAATGAATGAGCAAAAATAGGAATACAAATCGCAACAGAAGAGTAACAGCAGTATTAAGTTTCTGCTCTCTTGACTCCGGGACAAACAGAAACCGAATTGTTGGAAACCAAAACAGGACCCGTACAAAATATGACCCAACAAATGTTACTCATCGTCAGTAGTTAGCGATATTTCAAACGAAGTTGAGAGCAACCTTTGCCTGTACCAAACTAAGGGCAAGTAAGAGAGTGAGTGAATATTAACGTCGCACTATTCAGCTAAACGAGGGCTTTTGGTGACAGACCTCGTCGTTTTGAATCATGGTCAAGTGACGAGGACGACTTCTGAGCTCTGACATTTCCTCCCCTAACTTCCACACCACACCAATGGGAGGACATTTGAGCCTCAACACATTTAGCTTGCATCGGCCCCCTCTGCACGTCAAGTCTTTTGTGTGCAAGGCTCAAACCCATGGCACGCCAGAAGCTACCACGGTTTACGACTAAAGCAGAAAAAAGAATTAGTTTAAATATCATAAAGCATTCGCCAAGTACTATCATAAACAACATACATTGATGGCTTTTAACTGGAAAAGAAATCAAATAAGTATGCACTATAAACTATACACTAAAAACTATATAAAACAGATAAAATGGATGAACGTTGAATTAAGGGGGTCCACACACATAGGAGCCCATGTTAAATTGCGTATGTTGATGTACCTTTTTCTCTAAAACTACTTACTTCTCGTGGATACCATTTTTACAGTAGGTTATGTGTACTATTAATAACACTTTAACGGAAGGTTTTTCTTTTTTGTACAATATTGAATTAGTTATGAATTTTTAAAAAATTATCCAATTTTTTCCCTAAATTTTCTTTAAAAAAGTCATATCTAAAATACTTTGCTAAATATATCTAATTCCCTCCATTACAATGTGTAAACTTGCTACAAGTCTGCTCACTGAAAACTTGAGGAGAGTATGAAAAGTATTTTTTGAGGAAAAGGTATATATATAAGTAAAATAAAAAATATTACATTTTGAGAAAACGGGCTTTAAAGTGAAAATTTGTACTTTCTTGAGCATTTACTTTTTGTAATACTTTCCAGAAGCATATGAAGCTTTTTTTTCTTCTCAGCTCACACAAAAGACTCTTCTTATTCTCTTTTTTTTCATTATTTTTAGCAATTTTTCCTTTTTGGGGGGGATCTCAAGATACTTCCGTTGGGCTGCACGATTCCTTCGTGTATCTAGTTTTTTGAAGCATGACACACATTTATAACTTGGTTCAATATCACAATGCTTTAAGATCATTAATTTTGCTACATGACTCATATCAAACTGTGCAAAAGCCATATTTACCCCTAATTTTAGATTTTTTAATTCCACAAATGTAGATCTTTAAATTACTGACCATATAGTGTTATTAACTAACTCATTTGGGTTCTGGGTTTTTCCATGTAAACATTTTCTTAATAACATAGGATCACATAGGTCTCTAAAAATTGGCTTCATTTAATTCAATATGGTATAGAGCACGTGTGTATGTGTTCAGTCCATGTCGCGGGCTCTGGTTTAAAGACAGAAGATGAAAATAAACAGCCCAAACAGCAGTTTTTATGCTGTGTAGGTCATTGATATTATTTCTAATAGCTATACTATAATATCTTTGAATTTTTTATATGAATATGTCGGTGAGTCGGATACGACCACTTATGCTTTTTTCATCAATTAACTTTTTTTCTCTGTTTCTCCTTTAAGATCCAAAAGACGCGTACCCATACACTTGTGGCCCAATCCAATACACTGTAATTTTTCCACTTGAACATCGTACGGATTCATGATCCTCAGAAACCTATGCAAGGGGAAACACAGGTGCTCCTAAGCAGATCTATTTTGATGCGCGTCAAGGAGTAGCTTCATTAAAAAAAAAAAAAAAAAACTCTACTAATTATCATATTTCCTCATATAATATATCATTTTAAACAGAAACATTTTTAAAAATATAAAAATTGAAAATCGATAAGTTTTTGAAAATTCAAGTATTCCCTCTTAAACCCTAACCAACATCTTTTTCAAAACGTCTTCCATAATAAATATGTTTTCTCTCTCTCCTTTTATAACTTATTGAACTGCATTGAACTCTTTGATAAACCTTTGGAACTTTCTCTTCATCTTTCAATCGTATGAATTGATTAAAATCCTCCTTGAACTTCCCACCATTTTCAGTTCCTGCTATTAGTTCACACTCTCACTATATATATATTTTGTTCAGATTTTCAATCGTTAATAAAATATACTTTTTATTCATCCACTCAAGTTCAAAAACATTTTTTTAAACTTGTAGTGGATGACACTTGATGTTAACACATTTTTTTCAAATATTAAGGTATCCGACTACGTTCAGGATCGTGATTTTGGAAAAGCGCACAAACGAATATTTTTTTGATATTTCGTGCCATTTAGATTAAAATACACGTATATATAAATTTATTTTAAAACTATTTTTCAATAAAAAAAATTATTCCAATGCAACATTTGGGCAAAAAGTGAGCATCGAATGACCCAAACCTTCTCCTTTTACTGGAAATGCTTCGATTAGAATAAATATTGCGCAGATCTCTGTACAAAACCTGACCTAAAATTTTTCAACTCTATAACTTAGAAGCGGATTTATCCTTATTTTAGAATATGAGAGGGGAGAGATTTTAATAAACTAAATTAGAGTTTAAAAAGAACTTAGAAACACGCTTTTATAGGAAATCGAACTAAAAAGTGAAAAAATAATTTTTAATATAAGAATAAAATGACGAACGAGAAAGTTAATGTTATTGGGATAAAATTGTGGGGTGCTCTATATTAATTGTTATAATTTCTTACTAGTTCTGTTCCGAAATGCTGAGTTAGTGCAAAAACATAGTACCAAGCACACATCCCACGCTTATACCACAATGACGCTATGCATAATTTTCTCGTTAATCATTTTATTCTGATATTAAAAATTATTTTTTTACTTTGTAGTTCAATTCACTATAAAAACGTGTTTTTTTAAAAAAAATTTTAAACTATAATTTATTTTCATTTTTTAATTCGATTTACAATGAAAAAAAAGGCCTGTTTTTTTACTTTTTAAAAATATCATTAATTCTTTGTTGAATTTATCCTTGAGTTGGATATTTGGAGCCGGAATTACGCGGCTGTTGGGATTAGTCTTGCTCTTCAATGGATATTAATTAATGGATCTAAAGGGTATTTATTCTCTCTGTTTACGGGGCCTCAGATGGGTTCCATATCGTTATATTTCAAAGATTCCGTCTCTACAGATACAGGTTAAACTAATA
Organism: Trichonephila clavipes; assembly: GCA_019973935.1. Lineage (NCBI taxonomy): Eukaryota > Metazoa > Arthropoda > Arachnida > Araneae > Nephilidae > Trichonephila > Trichonephila clavipes. The sequence continues at coordinate 65,110 of BMAU01017786.1, forward strand.
AAAGTGTGTTAAGAAAAATATTAAATGACAATTGTATTATCACCTTTTAAACGTATTGCTATAATGTTAATTCGTATCATATAAAAATATTTTTTATGTATATAAAAAAATTCAAAGTTAGAACATAAATTATTATTATTCACATGCACAAGTCTTTTTTTTTTAATTTTTATTTTCAGAAAAACTACGTGTACTCTAGCCTTTTTCACATAAAAAAAAAACTTTTTCGTTTTATTTGTATTAACCACAAGCCTATTTGAGATTTTAGGGTTGTATCTTAATCTTTTGTTGTTGCTGTCGTGGGTTTTTTATCCTGGGAATACAAGTGAAGAACAGTAAACGTACATTACAAACAGACGAATATAGACGTATTTTACAGACGATGATCCCAGCCTATAACAGAAGGGATGCGCTGCTTCCCTTTCGAGATCCATTTCAGGCGAAAGACCGACTTCCTTCCCGAAGAAGATACAACCATGTCTTACTCGGGATTCGAACCCACTCAGTTACAAGCCAAGGGTCATAGTCACCATACTGGCTGGGCGACCCTTAATCTTTTAGTCACTAAATTTGGAATTATTCGCAAAATCTGGAAACGATATAATGAATTTTAGTCACCCAATCTCGAAATTCTTATTTATGAGGATCCTGATCAGGACAATGAAACGAAATTATGAAATTATTGTATTGTCATCGGTCTTGAAAAGTGTGCAAAATTTCGGATTAATATGAACTTTTAAAGTGGGTAAAAATCGAGTTCAAAGATTTCGTTACATACAAGTGAAACTTATAAGCGTGTTAAAAACACCGGTAATTATTTCCATTGGTAATAACTCTGAAAATAATATGAATTTTTCAAAATTTCTAGTTCAGGTTGTCTGAAGAAGTGTTAGCTATATATAAGCAAAATAATGTTATTATAGAAGCATTTTTTAAAAAATGAGAATGTTTTGAAAATAGGTTATTGCCAAAATACTGCATTTCAATAATTTTTTATTATAATAATATTCTGAAAACAATTTTATACGTCTATTCTAATCTAAGGGACACTACATATTAAAAAAAAACATTCGTTTGTACACTTTTGCAAAATCATGGTTTCGAACATAATCGGATACCTTAATTCATTAATAAAATTTAATTAATAAAAAAAGTTTAAGAAATATATTTTAGTCGATATTATTCCTCTAGATGGCAGCACTATTGGATAAAATAGCTTTTGTTAAATTAGTGTGATGAAGATTTAATTTAATCTGAATAAAATCATGTGCTAGTTAGACGTCAGCCTTCCTTTAACACTGGTTTTAAGATAAATTCTTACCTATTATATTCAACTTTAATTAATAAATCTAACTACAGATTTAATGAGGTTAAAAAGTTTTTAATGTTAATTTAAAAGGTGTTTTGTTAATTAATATCGTGATTCTGTCATATGTATATACACATTTAAATTAATTGTAATTATTTAACAAAAAGTAATTAAAATAAAATTTTTCTTTGTTGACCTAACCAAGAATTGATTTTAAGGTATCCGACTAACCTAAAATCATGATTTTTCTTAAAAATTGACGAATTTTTTAATGATTTTATTTTATAGACCATCTTATTAGCTGTATAAAAGAACTAAGATTTTTTTCCATTCGCTAGAACAAAAAAGTACAAGAATTTTAGTAAAAGAAGGTGCCATAACTTTTTATAAAAGATGTCAAACTTTAAAATGTGTTTTGTTTTTTTCAAGGAACTCAAACGGAGACAGCGATTGCTCAAAAAGTTTTTAAAATAATTTGCTGAAATTTTATGTGTATGTTATGTATAACAGTTGAAGTGTTTTAACCTTATTATTTATCAATCACTGTTTTATTACATAATTTATAGTTTTTTATACGAATATATTTACTGTTTTTTTTAAGCAATTTCATATAATAACTAAGAGAAAGTTTTCTAGTTTTTGTAAAAATTAAAATATCTCTTATCCTGAAGGCCATTTCAAAGAGGAATAGCAAAGTAACACATTAAAAATGAAAAATTGAGAATTTTCTCATTTACTATTTGTTCACACAATTTTTTGCTAATTTTTACCTATTTTTTCCCATTGTAGTACAGTACAGTCCCGATAATCCGAACAATATCGGACCGACCCCTGTTCGGATTACGGGATTGTTCGGATTAGCCGGAGTAACAGCGAAATCACTATTTGAACCGGGAGTACGGGTCTATTGTGCCTATGTATTTTGTCGTAATGTGAGCGTACGCGTCCGCTTTTTTGCCGCGTGGACTGTACTCCCACTCCTCGACGCGTGTGTCCTCCCTCCACCACTCCTAACTTAGTGTGTCAGTGTGACTGCGTGTGCGTGTGCCCGTACTGTTGGCCGTCAGTCGTTCCGCGCTCGTTCTATACTCGTCCGCTTTTGTCTCTGTGTTAATAACAGTGTTACAGTGTGATATTCTACAGTGAAAACAGTTTGTTGTGTGTTTTGGACATTTATCTGTGATACAGTGTACGTAAACAGATTGTTATGGCGAGTAAGCGTAAACACTCAACACTTACTCTTAAAGACAAACTAGCGGTTCTAAAGCGTTTAGATAAAGGTGAAGGTGTGACAAAATTGGCTACAGAGTTTAATGTTGGCAAAGCTACAATTTTTGATTGGAGAAAAATCGTAGAAAGCTTGAACAATACTGTGCTAATTCTTCTGGCGAGACTCTTGAAAACAGACAGACAGCAAAGCAATCGCTGTACGATAGAGTTGATAATGCGCTTCATATTTGGTTTACCCAGGAAAGACAAAGAGGAACCCCCCTCAGTGGGCCTATCATTCAAGAAAAGGCTATTCAATTAAATAAATTAATGAACGGTGATGCCTCTTTCAGTGCTAGTATCGAGTGGCTAGATCGGTGGAAGAAGCGACATGGAATACGTCAGTTGACAATTACCGGCGAAAAGCTTTCATCTGGTTTTGACGCAGCAAAGGAATACGTGACCACATTTGCAAATTTAATAGCTAAGGGAAATTATTCTCCACAACAAATCTACAATGCCGATGAGACGGGCCTGAACTTTAGGGCACTGCCTAAAAAGAGTTTAGCTTCACAGGATGAAAAAAGTGCTCCAGGTTATAAAATGAGCAAAGACCGAGTTACATTAATGGCATGCAGCAATGCTTTTGGTAATCACAAGCTCCCATTAATGGTGATAGGCAAATCTGCTAAGCCTAGAGCTTTTAAAAACGTGAATATGAAATCACTGCCAGTATATTACAGGAGCCAAAAAAAAAAAAAGCATGGATGAATGCAATGTTGTTTGAAGAGTGGTTTAATGACCAGTTTGTTCCCGCTGTAAAGAAATTCATTAAAGAAAATGATTTACCGCAACGTGCGATTCTTTTGATTGACAATGCGCCATCGCACCCAGGCACTGAAGAACTTTCTAGCGGTGAAATTAAAGCCATATTTTTACCGCCAAATGTTACACCCTTACTACAGCCTATGGATCAGGGTGTGTGTGTGTGTTTTGCAAAAACTTAAACAAATTTACCGTAAGCATTAAACCGTAAATTACCGTAAATTTTTTCCGCGGAGCCGTTCGGATTAGCGGGACTGTACTGTAGTAATAATTTATTTTTCTCTCCTTAATTTTAGCCCTTTTTCTTAAACTGTACAACAATATCTAAAAAGCTCCAAAAAATCTCCATATATCCATACTTTTAAAAAAGTTGTCGCAAGTAGTTGAATACCATAAAAAAGGGGGTTTTTTTTATCATGCTTCTTATTTTAATATTTTCTTTTTCATGTAGAGGTAAACTTCCATGTCTATACCAAATGACGAGCTTTGTGCAAAACAACATTTTCTAGTATATTAATTGTACTCTTTTCACAGGATGACTCTGGCAGCCGCCAAATCGTGCAGGTGACGGGCTTCGGACCCCTTATCACCGACACCCTGGGCGTGATACACACCTACATCACAGGCTTGCTTCTCCCCCCTCTTCGCCAGAATCTCCCCCCGTCTACGTGTCCCTGCCTCCCATCAGTCAGGGGGGTGAGGGACAACTCGTCACCTTGAGAGGGGAGCCCAGGCAGCAAGCATACGTGGCGCCCCCTGGGGCTCGAAGCCCTTTGCTCAGCCCTGCAGCCTCTAAGACGCCCCTCTTAGAGGACTTGGAGCCTACCCTCATCTTGTACCCCACCAAGGAGACCACCTTAAGACAGTTGAGGTAAGGAAACCGATTCGTTTGGAATATTTCAATCTCCATGTTAAGGTATCCGAACACGTTCGGAGTACTTTTTAATAAAATAACTTATTTAAACATTATAAATGCTCTTTTAGGACTCATTACCAATAAATACGACTATTTAACTAACATTATTTAAAATAAATTACCTGAATTTTACAAAAAATACAATTATGAGTGAAATTTTAGTAATATTTTTGAAAAACTTCAAAGCAGTTAGAGAAAAAAGTAATAAACATATATCAGCAAAAGTATTACTAAAACGAATTAGATACATTTATTTAGAAATTGTTCGAAAATTTTTTAATGTTTCATTAAAATTTGAAAAGTTTAGAGCTGATTGAGTAAACATTATAAGAAATGTGAAATTCTTTATGAGAACAATTCTTAACAATTTAAATGCCCACTTCTGGTAGATCAAAGACCCACTTCCGGTTTTTCTAACTTTATAAAATTGACTGTAACTTGGTCTCTAGGTAGCATAGAAACAAATCAAAGTATGTTTCGTAAAGCCAAAAGATGGTTCTATTCAATAACATAAAAAACAAAAATATCTGTCTTGACCGAATTGGGTCATTTTCAACGTGTTCGCATACCTTAAGGGAAATACATAAATTATTTCTTTGTATCTGAAGCAGGAAAATGATGAAATTAGGACTTCCATCGAATTCCTAAGGGGGGGATGATCAATTCACGCAAGATGTTGAAATAACATCTCGTTGATGTCATTTCCTTTATGTAAGTAAGTGATTTCATCAAACCCCCAAACTATTTGAGTGAAATGATGAATTGAACAAGTCTCTCAACCATTTTTTAAAGATATGGAGTTGATATTTAGGGGATCGATAGTACTACCTGTATGGTTGGGAAGTACAAAGACTCAAAACCCCAGTGTCTACCCCTCCCCTGGACAGCATTTTGCCATGGCCAATCCTGACTAGTTCATTTCCTGATTTCACTGAAACAGTTCAACGTTTGGTAAAATCACTTACTTTCATCATGGAAATGACCTTGAAGAGACGTTATCTTAACATCTGTCTGGATTTGCATTTGCAAAATGCTATCCAGGAAGGGGGGGAGACACCTGGGGAGTCGAGTCATTGTGCTTCTTAACCATACAGGTATTACTACCGATCCCCTAAATATCAACTCCATATCTTTAAGAAAAATGGCTTACATGTTCATTTCACTAAAATAGTTCGGGGATTTGATGAAATCACTTATTTCCATGAGGGCAATGACCTCCAAGAGACGTTATTTTGCGAGAATTGATCCTCTCCCTTAGGGATTCGATGAAAGTCCTAATTTCATCATTTTCCTGCGAAATATCCAAACATTCTAATTGGATCAGTAAACTCGCGCAATAACACATCGAGTCCCGTCCGAAAGTTTCTTATTTTTTATTATTCTTTTATTTGTCCAGCGTTCGTGCTTGGCTTCTTGACCATTTGACGCCAAGCCTTTCAGTACCGACTGACGACGTCGTCAGTCGGGGATTTATCGACTCCAATGGATTGGAGAAGGTGATCGTCATCCATTCTGGCATGGCCACAGTGCCTCGTCAGCAGCCAGTCCAAGCCAGTGGAGGTATACTCCTGAAAAGTCATGTGCGCTGGTCAGGGCAGTATATTTGTCAATGTATGTAGAAATAATGCTCTTTTCTCTTCTGAGAGTCAAGGGGACTTACAGTTGGGACGACTCGGCTCGCTGCTTGACTTTTTGGTCGGTTCTCTCATTGCCGGGAATCCCAATATGACTTGGGACCCACTGTAAGGCTACAGTCAAACCATATGAGATGAGCTCCGCTCTGAATTTTGATAAGGCAGTCAGTTGGTGTATTACTACTTCAAGCTGACATTGCAGCTTGGGAGTCTATGACGAAGAAAACTTTTGCAGGAGCTAGGCCAGCAGCTAGTAATTGCGTTGTAGCTTCACAGACTGCCAAGACCTCACCATTGTAGTTAGTGGCGCTTTCTTCCATGATCAATGAGTCCTCAAACAGCCAATAGAACAATCCAGAAGTTTCTTGAACCGTTGTTGCCCACCAATTCACCTTTTCTAAGGATTTAACCATTTCCTGTAAAGAAGGGCTAATGCAAAAACTAACAAATATTAGGGAGCCGTGGATCCCTTCCATTGACGAGTATTGTGATGTTACGGTAAAGAGGGCATTTATCTCAGTTTTGAAGCTTGCCTTTCTCTTTCAAGTCCCTATTTCTGAATGTTATCAACTTATTAGGAAGCTGTCATTATACTCACATTATATTAAGGTATAGGGTGCTATAGTTTTGAGATGCCATAATAGGTTCTGTCCACAAAAACAGATGGAAAACCTTGGCATACATAGCGTGGATTACTCTACAGAAAATTTGTTGGTTCTACAGAGTACTTTTAGAAAAAAATCAAGGAATTTATGATGTCCTATCATATTTTTGCGGTACTCTTATTACATTTTTCAAGATTTCTGTACTTGTTCATCTTGAAATTGGGTGTATATTAAGAAATTTAAGTATTTTTTAAGTAAAAGTGATACAATATATTTGGTTCTCGTGACATGTGCAAAAAAAAGTCAGTGTTTAAAAGCTCTCCGAAGTTATCTCTACTACTTCCCAAATTCCATCAGCATTTTAAACTCTCTCTAATGAGATCATGACAGAATCAACAACTGGGGAAAGGGTGTCCTTTCTTTTCTCTTTTTTTTGACTAACTCATAACAACTCCTTGACAGGGAGGACATGGAAGAGGCCAAAATAACCGGCGATTACTCAAGACTACAGGAATTTTACGAGACCACTTTTGGCTCCCTCCTAGACATATGTGCCACATTCAAGGTACGTGCCCTTCTTTCTTACTCCAGGCCTTTTTTTTCTGTGTGTCCCCTGCTTTAGCTACATGCATAGCTACAAATAATCAAAGAATGCTAATTTATTAGTGCCGGCTGGGTGGCGTCGTTGATGTGTCGCTGGCCTTCTGCAATCAAGGTTGCCGGTTCAACCCCAGCCCAAGTCGGTGGATTTTCATGGTGCAGAAAATTGACAGCGGCCATGTCGTATGATTATACGTCGTGTAAAAAAAATCCCTTGAGTGCTTATTTGGCTTGGGTGCTCTCGGCAAAATTAAAAAAGAACTTAAGTACTGCTTCGCATCGCCAGAGCTCAGGTGCCTCCCTCTAGGGAGGAAACTGGATGAAACTTACTAGCGGTAATTGGTATCGTATATACGGTACCACTCTAAAAGGTAATACCAGCTCCTGGGGATTGTACTAGGTCTATAAAGGTTAAATACTAATGCGCCACCCCATTAGAGAAGAAGAAATAATTTATGATTGTAAAGTCTCAAATTATCCAGAAGACCTAACTCGGACTGTGATGTAAATACAACCGATTTAACTATATTTTCTCTTTCCCCAATCAAAATAAGTTTTGCAGTTTTTTTAAATCTATAATTTATTTTTCATTTTTGTATTCTATAAAATCTACAGTAAAAGCGCGTTTTTTTCAGTTTTTTAAACTATTATTTATTCATTGACGAATTAATCTTTTTTGTTTGTTGTATTTGTATAAACTATGAACGTTTTCGCTTTTTAGGGTTGTAACTGAATCTTAAGCCACCAAATTTGGAAATGGGAATTCGTTAATCCTAATGAGGCCAATGGAACAAAATTATTTAATTACTGTATTGTCATCGGTCTTTGACAAGTGTGCAAAGCTTCGAATTAATCTGACCTTTTTAAAGTGGGTAAAAAAAGGGTTAAAAGATTCCGTTACATACAGGTGAAGCGAATAAAAGCGTTTTAAAAGAATGAACTTCCTCTACAGGTGGGATGAAATTACTAACTTAGCAGAAATAGAAAAATAAATGTTCGTTACGACAAAAATAAAGTCACAAACTAATGATTAAACTTTCATTTAAATGACGTATCTCAAATTAATTTTGGGCAAAAATACTAAAACACTAAGAAATGAAAGGATAAATTTCTTTGTTCACGGAATAAAAGTTGAACTTCTTTCTCATCGCATACTTCTGAGAAGAACATTGTTCACGCCATTCCTTTGATGTGTGAAAAGAATATTTTCTGGAAAGGAGGGAGAAGTAAATCAAATAGCAAAATGAATATAACCTCCCTTTATTCATTCAAATTATTTATAGAATCACATATAAGGTTTGAAAAATTTTAGAACTCAAAAGAATTTATGCATGGCCAAAAAGTGCATTTTTAAAAATAATTTTAAGTCTTTGACGCTGTCGCTGGGCATATGGCTCGCTAAGCAAGCCTCCGTCCCATATCATAGGAATTAATGTTTCCTCAGGAAGTAGCAGTTTTTGGTGGAGAGAGAGCAAGCAACCTGATTGGTCGTTGGTACGTGGAGAGAGGGCGTGGCTACAAGGTGCCTGGAATTGAAGTCAGATTGGAGAGAGAAGTTGAAAAAGTTCATCCTTGAGTCGCTGAAAGCCAGGCTTGTGATGGGTTAAGGGAGATGAGGGAATTGGCACTGGATTGGCTGCCCTGAAGTTGTTGAGAGAATTACAGAATGGGTTCAAAGTCTTTAATAATAATGATAGTATAATTATAGGGGAAGGAGGATCAGCTTTGATCCGTATCCTCAAGATGTCCACCAAAATCGAAAAAAAAGTATAATCAAAGTTATGTTATCCTCTCTTAAACTACAACGTCCATCGGTGTCTATTGGACACGAAAACATGTTTAGTTTGTTCTCCTTTGTGCATTTTTGTAGGGAAATCGAAGATTTTTCGTGATTTCTAATAATTTTTCCTGGTGATTACATAAAAAAGTTTTGTGGTTCTAGGTTAATTAGGATTCATTTTACAACTAAATACATCTAGAACGTCTGCTGGTGTCATTTCGACACCAAGGTAATTTATCAGTATAAAAGGCTGTCGTTGAACAAAATATAGTTCACTAAGCAAATCTACCATCAGTGAAACAAACTTACGGAAAAACTATCGTACATATTTTTGACCTTGAATGCAGTGTTATTGAGTTCACAGTGGAAATGAGTCAATTATTCTAGAATTGTTGTGCCTAAGTGTTTCATTACATAGTACTTTCTTATCTTCTTATAAAAAAATTTCATTTGATTTTCGAATTTAGTGCAGACCAGACACCCTGATACCAAGGCTCTTAGGTCCAAGGTCCAAGCTGGGATAAAATTTCTAACATGTTGCGACAGCTTACTGAGAAAGAATCGTGGTGGGCTGTCTGAGATAATTTTTGAACAGTTTGTTACTTTAATTAAAACGGTTCTTTAATAAACAAATTCTTTAAGAAACACTGCTACATTTTCTAGCTTCATGAGCTATTGTACATAGTTCATGTTGTTTATTCTACATCCCCCACTTTTCAACCAGTCGCCAAATCTTGAATTTGTCCTCAAATCTTTATTACAACATAATCGTCGAGATCCACAAGCTACTTCAAAGCCTAAAAGATAAAAACAACTCAATAGGTTCTACATTTGTTCGCGGACACATGGGCGTTCTTGGAAATGAGTGGGCCGATTGGCTTGCAAAGGCTGCAACCCAGCGCAAAACTGTCATTGCTTTTAGTATTCCTAAATGATTTTACAAGAAGATCATTAAGGAAAGAACGGCGAAGTCTTGGAGGCAAGAATTTATATCTCTTTTCAAATAAAGAGAGTTTAACAAAGAAATTTTTTAAACCATTAATAAGAAACTTCCTGCAATCCTTTTTTTACTAATTACAAAGTAAACCAATTTCTGAACGGCCATGGCAACTTTAAAAGCTATTTGAAAAAAATTAATTAAGCTCTGTGATTGTGATATTGGTGGCGTGGAAAATGTAGAACATGTGCTCCTTCTGTGTTCCAAGTTTGAAAGAGAACGAAATATCCTAAGACTGGCTTTCAAGGGACTTAATTGGAATTGGCCACCGGAACTTCATTAACTTCTTTCCTCCAAAAGTGCTTTCAAAAAGATTTGTGAATTTGTTGTAAATATATAATTTGTTGTATATATATGTAATTCTCAAAGGATTTTTTCGCTTCATTCCTTTACAATGTGTGATTAACACTTACATCTATGAGATCCGTGTGTTACTTTGTGGTGGACGAGGATTTTATAATTGCTTCCAATAAAAAAAATCTTCATGAATGATGAAACCATTGAATATTTTAAAACATTTAAACATTTAGGCGCCTTCTTCGGGCAATTCTGCGTCAGATTCTGGCTACCCTGATTCCCCCTCTTTTCTGGTGTGGGTACCACGGTCTTTTCGTTTTATGGCAGATTTTCCGATCAGAGCAACAGTTATTTAAAAAAAAACTTTCTAGAGCAATTTTAATTTCTATGGGATTCTGTCTAATACTCTTCTTTTCTTTTTGGATTTTCAACTGTTTGACATAGATATTTCCGGACAAAATTTACTGCCCTATATTTCCTATTATTTCTTAATATTTATAAACATTATTTAATTATTAATAATATTTATTTATTAATTTATAATATTTATTTATTAATTTACAATATTTATTTATTAATTTATAATATTTATTTATTAATTTATAATATTTATTTATTAATTTATAATATTTATTTTTATTAATAATATTTATTTAATATTATATTTGTGATATTATTTATTAATTATGTATATTAAAGTTTATTTTTAGTTATTGATTTGGTTGATTGTAAAGATTGTTAGATTATTAGATTGTATTTCAATTCTTTTATTATTGTAACCTTATTTCTTTTATTCCATATTATTTATTAATATTTCTTTTTAATTACTGATAAAGTACCACGTTTCGTTTCGTTTCGGGGGGGGGGGAGGGATTTTGCAACCCTATGCTTTCCTTGGCAACTAATGTTGCCAAAAAAAATGATGATTATTCAAAAAAAAAGTCCGTATATCGAACTCGTTTCGATGTTACAATTGAAATACAAATGGCAAAATTAAGATTTTCTGATTTTGAGTCGTCAAAATATTGCACCTTACTTTGTTTTTAATTGCTTTATAAGATTATAACTTTCTTAAATAGATTCCATTAGTAATTTGTTAAAAAAAATACTTAAAGTTATTATGGTTTGCTTTTATCAGGGACGTATAGCTACCGCTGCATCAATGATGTAGGACCACAACAAGTGTTATTACAGTTGCACTTACATGGTGCTCATATCTGAAAAAGGACCCCAAAGGAATTTGGATACAAAGCCCACTCGATGCTGTTTTGTAATTTCATATATTTTTGTTTTAACCTTCATTTTAACTGTAGTCAATCGGCTTCAGTACATAAAATTGCATTGCAGAAACTCGAACTTAGGTCATCATACTGGCCAAGCACTCGCAATGCGAGGGGTAGTTGCTCATCCAATTGGAGTATGCATCAGTGAATGAGCAAAACAGACAGGTGGCTTAAATACATGTTGAGGAAGCAAGTGTGTGGTCGTAATATTGTAATTAATTTTTCAAATTATACTTTCGCGCATTGATAAGTTCAGCTCTTTTTATGTCAATTGGTGTTAGTACTGTGTATCATTTTTCAACTTATTTTTAAGCTCAAGATATTTATATTTACTTTGGATGATTTTTATATATAAAATACCAATTTTAATTCTGTACACTATGGATTTGTTTGGCGTGATTCAAAATCTCTCCACAAACAAGTAGCGTACCGATTAAAATTCTCCGCCTATTTTACCTTTCTCCAATGAATCTAAATTAAATTATTATATAATTTTTGTTTTTTAGTAATTTTTTTAGTCGGGCCATTTAAATAAAATCAAAAGACATCGCCAAATGCTGCAATATGCATTCAACAAGGGGAAAGCATTCTCTGTCTGTTTATGCACAATAATAATACTTTTTTGCACCTGGCAGTGAATTTTTCCTCGAAATAGTTATTAAAATTTCTAATAGTTGAGGCAATAACATTAGACTCACATAATATCTCTCTTGTGTAATTTCAAAATTTTATTTGGAGTTATTGTGAAATACAAATGGAAAAATCATGATTTTTAGGTGTATATTTTGTGTTTGTTTTGATATTTATGTATTATTGCAACCATACTGACAACATTACCACTTAATTGCCAATTCACCGTGTATGACGCAAACAAAATCAGGGTTGATATAGTTGGAACAGTACCCGAGTACCTTTGTTTGATACTTTTTTTGGTGATTGCATCAAAATATTGATAATTTGTTATTAATAAATGGTTTTTGAAAGCTGTTTATCATTTAAGTTTGTTATAGCTATCTGTACCCAACCACGTTTTCCTGTGGCTCAGTCTGGTTAAAAAGAAAGAAAAGAGAAAGCACATATTTCTAATATCCTTAACCGCTTGCACTTGAGGTATGATTATTTTTATAAAAAAATGTTGAAATATACATTAACAAAATTTTTCTAAACAGATTTCATTTGTAATTTGTTAACAGAATACTCAAGTTATGTTTTTTTTTGTCATGTTTTGAATCTAAAATTATTTACATTGTCACCATAGGGGAGATGCCAAGTTTGAAAATAAATTTATAATGACTCTTCTTGTGGTCATAGGGTTAATTTTATAATTCTTATGGGTAGACATTTTGCCTTGCTTCATTGTCTGTATAGACACAGAAATTGTATACTGTATCTACTTTAGAGCATTAGTTGCCATTTTTCATGAACCACTTCATGTATAAATTTATAATTTGCTGTTCACTAATAGAATGAACACCGCTATGTGGTGAACCACTATAGCTATATTTACATCTTTATTTAATCTTCCATACCCCTGAAAATAAGATTCATGAAAAGCAATAACAATCAACAGACTGAAGTGTTGGCCACCAATTTTCCAAAAATTGTTTGAGGTTACCAAAAATTGCTATCAACAGGAATTTTGTTCGTTTGTTTTTTCGTTTAGTTATTTCGGTAACTAAAAGCTTTTAGTAAAGAATAATCCATGTTCCATAATATGTTATTTTGTTGTTCATCTTTTTTTAAACTGAATCTTCATAGAAGTATAAACAATGTCCTAATTTTTCTGCATACTATCCAAAATTTCTTACGTATCACCAATTGGTGACTGCTGCTCTGTAACACACATCAGTAAATATGTATTAGCATCACCGTAACAAAATTGGTGCCACATGTATCACACCTTAATATCTAAACAACAAAGATTGTAACATTTTTTTATGAAAAAAGAAATGACATTTGTGGATGGAAAATGTTGTGATTTGCATGGCGGTAATTTGGCTGCGGTGATGCTAATATTTAAGTATACAAATAACAAATAATTGTCCTTGTGAAAAGTAGTCTGTGTCTAGATATATGTCACTCTGTTTTAAAGATAGGCCCTTAACATTGTTGATAACAATTGTTAATACTAATCGAATTGTGAATTTCAAAAATACTCCATCATTATCAACACTTTGTCGTAGATTTCTGCTGCAAAATCCATGTTTATATTGGAATTTTCCTGGCGTATTCGATTGAAAATATCTTCACAGCCTCTCATTGTGTTGGCTTTTAGCTGTGTCAATTGATGCACGCTTGAAGTTAAATATTTTGTTAGAATTTTTTATTTTTTCCTTTTCTTTTTGTAACTGATTTTTCTTTTTTAATGTTTTAAAATTTTATATGTTTTTGTTTTAATTTTCTTTTCTTTTTAAGTGCAGTTAATTGCCTTCACTACATAAAAATAATGCCTTGTGAGAAATCAAACTTAGGTCGTCATACTTGCAAGGCAAAAGTACTGCAACGAGTGTAATTGCACATCAAACTGAGAAAGAATGGATATCAGCAAACGAGAAAAACATACAAAGAATGGCACAAACACATGCCAAGGGTGAAGCCAGACTTGAGGATGCACATTTGCGAGCACATCATTCGTGTTTTACATTATTAGAAAGACTTCAACCAGAAACGGCACATCTGCGTCAAACATGACTTTGTGGTGAGCAATCACACAATAACAGTCACCTTGCATTCCGGTATAATCCAGTAGAAGATTCTAGGTTCAGGCAGCATGTTCTCATATACACAATGACGGAAGATCATCCTTATTGCAAAGCTCTGGAATTAAAGGGAGAAACAAAATGAATGTTTTGTACCCCTGAAAAAATTAAACTGCCTCAACTCGGAGAACCACAGAGACATTAAAAATTTTGCTTGCTCGATATACTGCGGAATCAAAACATTTCCTACATAACATCAGAAAATACAATTCGTCTTTCCAAATGACATTTGTTTGTATAAATGTGCATTTGTGAACACACCTCTGATTTAATAGAAATATCCATAAGCATTGTAAAACCAACCCATTGCCCTCAAGGAGTTCAGAGTTGAACCATTTAAAATTTATCTTCAAACTTGAGGTCTCCACTCTAAAGACAATGTAAATAAATTTAGGTTCATAACATAAGGATAAAAATAAGCCATAATAACTTCAAGCATTTAACAAAAAAATTATAAATTATATCAGTTAAGGAAAGTTTTGCGTATATATATTTATACATTTTTTATAAAAGATCATACCTGCAATGCAAATGTTTTAACATACTGAAAACATGTGTTTTCTGTTTAACAAGACGGAGCCACAGCTACGCGTGGCTAGTTATTTTATATATTTTATGGTGCGGTATCAAAATGATACCGGTGGACGTTTAAGGCTAATCGAAATCCCGGACATTTTAGTGTTAATGAAAAACTAAGTTTATGCATATGTAAACAAATATATTTTCAATGTGAGCTTGCCGTAATTAAAAAGTTTCCTCTCTTTGCAATAATCGAGTTTACTTTAAAATACGGTATAAAGTTAAAAGAATTTATTTTACGCTTCTTCAAGAAGAACAATTTTAATCATACTCGAAGATACTTCCTAAAATAAAATTTTGGTTCTGAAATCAAATGTAGGCCATTAAAATTCTACAAATAAATATAAAAATAGGAAAAAAAATGTCTAAAAGTTTAATTTTTACTTCAGAATGCCACAGCACCTTCAAAGAACTACATGTAGTATAAAAAATTTCATGTAAATCGTATTTTTCCATACATTTGAAACTAAGTTATAGAGCCTGTCTGTGGATTTTTGAAGTCTTGTGCTAAACTATAAAGTGGTCCCGAATTCATGGTAAAAATTTTAAAGGTAAATACAGGACATTGGAACAATTATTTATTTAAACAAAAATGTATGGGCTCAAGTGACGCGGTGACGCGCAAACATGGGAAATAATAGAAGAAAATGGAGTTATCGGGTAATTGCGTTGCCGGTAGAGGGCAGTAGATATTTAACCACCGTCCAACATGACACATCTCAGTAGGAGAAAGCGCCATTTGCAATTGTGTTGACATCTACCATGGGAGACTTTATGTATGCCAAAAAAGCACACATGCATTACATTTTCGACCGTATGAATGGCAGCGGCAGAGCTGCACTACGAATGTATCACACGCAGGTTCCTGATCGATGAATGCCGGATCACAGAATTTTTTTCAACGGTTACATCGTCAACTTTATGAAACAGGTTCGTTCCACGTCACCAGACATGATGCTAGTCGACGAAGAGCTGTGCGAGACTTAAGGGAGAATGTTCTCTTATTTTTCTGGAACAGGTGTTACTAGAACTGCTGCAGGATGTTCGTCACCGCAAGCCGTTTCCGGATGATGGAGCGCCAGCCCACTTCAGCACTGATGTGTGCATTTATCTGAATGCCACGGTGAGGCACGATGGATTGGGAGTCGTGGACCAGTCCCTTGGCCTCCCCGATCTCCCGATTTATCCAGCCTTGATAACTTTTTATGGGGATATCTGAAGAATCTTGTTTATGCGACTCCACTTGACTCAGATGTGTTTCTCGTTGCTTGAATATTTGAAGCTGCTGGACGTGTGTATACAATCTTCCAACATGCACACCAATCGTAGTGTCGAGCATATATGACTAATGGTGGACGCAGTTTTGAGTAGTTGTTGCTAACCTTACACATGTCAATGACGCTTTCAATAAACACTTTGTCTTTTCTTTCGTCTCTTTTTTTTTAGTTTGTGCCTCACCGCGACACTTGCGCCCATATATTCTTATGCAATAAATGATTGTTACAATGTCCTGTACCTACCTTTAAAGCGTGTACGATGAATTCGGGGCCACCCTCTATTTACTGATAATTCCTTAAAACTAACGTATGTTCTTCAGAATAAAATGAATTTTAAATGTTTATCTACTTTTACTCTTGAGAGCTCATATAAATTTCTCGCAAATTTATACAAGCATTTCTTTTTTAATTCCTACTATTAGTTCACACTCTCCTATATATATATATATATATATATATATATATATATATATATATATATATATATTTATATATATATAAATCGTTAATAAAATACATTATATTCATCCCTTCAAGTTCAAATTCATTTTTCTAAACTTCTAGTAGATGACACTTGATGTTAATACAGTTTTTTCAAATGTTAATTAATTCATTCATTAATGAATAGTAACCAACAAAAATAATAGTCCAACACCATACATAAAAAGAAAAGTCGCTCGTTGTGTCCCTGTAGCGCAATGGATAGTACGTTGGATCTCGAATCCAAAGGTCATGGGTTCGAATCCTACCTGGGATAGCCTAATTTCTGAGCATGGGAGTTTTGAATGAATAAATAGTAACAAAAACAAAAATAATAGTTCAGCACCCTGTATAGAAAAAGAAATCGCTTTCTATTTTATGATTTTGTCCTATGTCTATACATATTTATATTAATTGCCATTATATAATAAAAAGTAACTAAAATAACATTTTTCTTTGTTAACCTAAGTAGGAATTGACTTAACTTTTATTATAATACTTGTTTCTTTTTAAAGATGGACAAGTTTTCCCCGACCTAATTCTGTAATATTTGAATAATTTCTAGATAAATCCCGACTCTGAAGGTGCCAAAGCGGATGACCCGGAATTGAGAATGGACTTCCTGTTCGAAGCCTACGACAACCTAGCAGACACGGTGAGTTTTGGCAAACTTTCTTTCTTCATTTGGTCACAAATTGTTTGAGGTGATTCCTCATTTTTTATTTTTCTAAAAACAAAGTGTATAATGCTTACCATTGTGGAGATCAACCTGGCAAAATCTCGCAAAAAGTTTTCCTTCTTTGATGACCTGAATGGGGGTTAAAAAATTGAATTCTGAAAAAAATTATTAAAGCATATTGAAGTGTTTCAAATTTTAATTTTCTGAATACAGTTAAACCTGTTTTTGTGCGGTAGATAGGGACCAAATAAAAGAAATAACACAAAAAAAAATATTCGAAAATTTCATAAATACTTACATATAACAAACAGTTTTGTCGACATACTACAAAAAAACTTTTTTTATATGGTGGAGAGGGATCGCATAAAAAAAGTCTCACTTAAAAAATATGTCAACTATTTACGAAATTTATGAGAAAGTACTTCTAAACAAAATGAATAATTAAATTTTACATGGAAACATTTTAAAAGCATTTAATTTCTCATTGTATACACGGAAAAATTTTCAAAGTGTGCTCGTTTATAATTCACTGCTGCTCATCGTAATCAAAAGTGCGCATCTTCTTGTGATGAATTAGTTCAAAATCGCTTTCGTTACTTGAAGAAAAAATTCCAGTTAGTTTATTTTTTGGAACCCTAAAGTAAGTGACAAGTTTTTGTGACAACGGTTAGTGGGTCAGTTCCTTGAGAACGTCCCGATAATCAAATATGCATGATCGAAGCTCTTTTTTGTAGTTTCAAACTCCTTTCGGGATAGCATCTATTTTAAGAAAATGCTTTTCCGATTTGTTGGAAAGCTGGATTCCAGCATATATTGTATTCGCTGTCAAAAAAATCCGTTTCTCTTAATGCCCGTCTTCATAATCCATTAAATTATTGATGATGCCAACGTCATTGAAAGTTTAGTCTTCAAGCAAGTGCGTGCTGCTGACGCATTGAGAGAAAGCAATGGAACGTGCATTGTCGACAGACTGTTTATAACAAATGAACAGAGTGTCTTGAAGTGCATGTATGTACACTGCCAGCCACCGTAAATGCAACACCACGAAAGACAAGAGATAGCACAACAAAATTTATTTTGTAGATAAAATCTTGACCAAGTATCAAATGCTTAAATAATTAGACTTCTGTGAAGTGTGGTTCCTGCCAGAATCAGTAGCCATAGTAGCCACCGTTGTAGGAGATCACCACTGCCATACACCTCGGCATTCATTCAAAGAGACTTTGGATGTGTTCTTGGGGGTACAGCAGACCAAGCAGCTTCCACACGTTGCCAAAATTGATCTGGAATGGCAGCTGGGGGTGTAATCTAGATCAGTCGTTTAGCAACCATGGACCACATGTGTTCTATCAGCGAAAGATCCGAAGAGCGAGCCGGCCAGGGAAGCAATTCAATCTGGTGAATGATGAACAACCTTTGGACAATGCGTGCCACTTGTGGTTGCGCATTATCCTGTTGAAATATGGCTGTGGCCAAACCCTGAAGGTAAGAAAGGACAACTGGCTGCAACACCTCGGAGATGTAGCGCCGGCCGTTTAGAGTACCGGCAATGCGTACTAGAGGAGTGCGAGAGTGATATCCAATACCTCCCCATACCAAAATACCCGGTGCAGGACCAGTGTGGCGGTTCAGCTCCTCTCTCCACGGTGTCTCCAGACTCGAATCCGACCATCGTGGTGTTGCAGACAGATGCGTGACTCGTCAGCAAAGACAACTTCATTCCATTCTGCCACCCACATCTTTCTTTTATTGCACCATTGGTGGCGAAGACGTCTGTGGCTCTGCGTCAAGGGTAGTCAAGCAATGGACGTCTTGCGGACAGACCACTCTACTGTAAATGGCGTCGAATGGTACGCGCAGACACTGAATGATGCGTTACAGACTCAATGTACTGTGCTACGGTTTGTGATGTGATTGAGAGATTCGTCACTGCTATGCACACAATTTGCCTGTCCTCACGTAAAGTGGTGTACTGAGGTAGATGCGATCGACCACGTTGATCCGTCGTACCCTCCTGCATCCAACGGTCACATATCCGCATTACAGTTGTTTGGTTTCGTCCAACACGACTACCGATTTCCTTGAAAGATAATCCACAATCTCAGTAGGCCACTATCCTTCCTCTGTCGAACTCGGATACTTGATCAAAAGCTGATCGCTGTTTTCTACGAGACATAATTGGTCGTTTTTTGAAAAAACCACAAAAAAGCACAATTGCCGAACTTAAAATCGTCGAAATCTCCAAGCCTTAAATAGTGTTTTGAGGTAGCGCCACAGGCACGCATTATGTGTGTCTGCGCTGAAATTCTAATCATTTGCATATCTCACCTCCGCTAATGCATGTTGTAAATTTCATGTTATTTGCATGCTTCCTTCAGGCAGCAATGGCCAGCTTCCTTGGCCAGCAGTGTACATTGATAGAAAACATTACAGGTGCACCCAAACCGGTGAAATTTATATACCGCATAAAAGAAAGGTCGCACAAAAAAAATCGCGGAAAAATAAAATCGCATAAAAAAAGTACCGCACAAAGCCAAGTTATACTTTTACTTCGGAGATACGATTCGTTATAATTAGATTTTAAAAATTCATCGCTAGAGGTAATGTATGTAGAGTCATAAGAAAATGGGCTATTTTTTGCAATTTACAGGTAGACAGAACTGATGTCCCTATTGAAGTCTCCCGGGGAAATAAATTAAGGTGTTGATAGATTGATTAATTCAATTAATTAACATATATTTCTTATATCATGGAATCCAATTTTTCCCCTTATCCGATTTTTCATTTTATGATACTGATTTGTCTCCTCTCTTCTTCCCCTTTGCCTGAAAATCAGTGATGTAACAATAATTTATGCTGTACACTCTTGGTAAATAGCCATTTAATGCAGCGTTTCTTAAACTGAGGGGCACGAGCATATTAAAAAGTCGAAAACAAAAGATTATTTTAAAAATTTATTAATTTACTGTAAGTAAATTAATAAATGCATTCTGACTTAATAAAAAATAAAAAAAAATACACATTTACACTAATAAATGCATCAGTCTATACAAAGTATTTTATAATTAATTGAGAGAACAATACTAAGTTAAGAGCAAGTTTGATAATTACCAGCGACCTTATGGGTTTGTATTAAAACTTATTTTGATAATTTATACGGTTTATAATTTATCCCTTAATTGTCGAATAAAAGTTACGCGATTCGCTCCCCATTTTCCACATAGATGCTTATATGTGATGTTTTTTATGGGGGGAGAAATAAGCAAATCCTCGTATATATATGTCCAGAAAATTAATGCTTTGGCTGATCGAGATGTTTATATACGTCGGTGGCACTTAAGAAGTTAAAGTCGCATTGCAGCTTTAGCGTCAAAGTATAGTATTATGGAATTCAATACATTGTTATTGTATGGAAAGGGGGCGCAATGAAAATTATGATTGAATATTGGGTCGTGAGTATTGAAAGTTTGAGAAACACTGTGGTAATGTATATTTGGTGCCAAATATGACTTTGAGGACCAACCAAAAGCTATTAACTTCAATATCTGAAATGAACTCAGAAACTTAAATACAAAATTTAAATTGAATTCAAACTTATTTTTTAGATTTATTTTATTATAATTTTCTTCTTTTTAATAAGTGTTAATAATAAATTCGTGCAAGGTACCGTACAAGTTAACGTTGTGACGGGCTCACGAGTCTTTTCATTAACATGTTCTTTGGGGCCATAATTAACGGCAACTCTTTTCTAACCAAACCAAAGAAGAGAAGCGTGAAGGAAAGATGCAAATTAGGAAACTTTTAAATATCAGAAGTTAGAGTAAGCGGGTGGCAATTCGGGGAATGTTATGATAATCTTTGATTCAAGCGTGAAGAGGTTTTGGAAAGGTTAAGTGACAACCAACAGAAGTTATCCGTGACAGAGAAGCCTTAGGTCAAGGTGCATACCATTGCACTCCTGTAAACCGCAACTTCAAATAGGATTATATTGATCACTACTTTAGTCTACATTAAGGTAGGAGTGCCTATTTAATATTCGAATCTGTGACAGTCTGGGAACTGAGCTTAGACGAGTTGGTATTGATAGTGGTCCGGGTTACGCTATTTCGGTATTATATATATTGTGTGTTTAGCCACCGTAGATTCTCACATATATTATTATTATCTAATTTGTTAGAAGTTTAAGTTAAAGATATTAATAGATTAATAATCACGCAGATAATCAAGGAGAAGGGCGCCCTTTCAACGTATACCAAAAAAAGTTACCGTACACTTCAGTATGTCATTTCAGATTCCATCATCTTTTCAATCATATTTGTAATACCTAAAGATTCCTAGCATAAGCCTTTCATATGATTTTATATTTTATGCTTAGTAATCTCATTACTGTTTTAGATTTAAAATTATTTTGATACTATGCTAGAGAGTTTTCGAGTAATTTAACTTAAAAAATTATCTTTGTTAACGGCTGAATACTTGTATAGTTTGCTATTTTGACGAACTTGTCCTTCTTTCAGCCTTCGTACGTGACGAAAGCAGCGCTCAAAGCCACGATCGGAGCCGTCCTCGCCACCAACGTCAGGTGAGGCCAAGTCTGTTATTCTTTTCTCAACGGCACAACACGTCCCTTTTTCCATAATAAAAGACTCACTATCATTGTAAAAAGAAAATGAGTATTAAATCAATCGCGATCGACCGGTGAACCACAAAAACAGTTTGGGCTGACCGCCTTTGCTAAGACTCACGGTGCACATACTAAAAGAAACATATGTATGGAACGTCGACGCCACTTAAACTAGATAATCGGCTTTTCAAAACCGATGCGACTGTGCTGTTCTCTTAAGCAAATGATTCTACAAATATGTTGGCGACACATGTAACTTCAATGGAAGCACACGATGACGCTTAAAACTTTCACTACAGCGAGAGGGAAAAAAGCGGCCACTATGATTTTAGTTGTGTAAATGAATATTCCCCACATGCCAACAGAAAGAACGATTAAATGTTGATGATTAGGTCTTCCCGCGATAGCACGGGTTTGGCTATTGAGACATCATTCCATACCCCGCGCTACCACGGAATTGAGGGTCGTGGTAACCCAGTGATCAAGGAATCGGATCGTGGCTAGCATGTCATGAGTTCGAGCTCAGTACCACTAAAGACCCACGGTGTAGGGTAGTGATGCACGTTCAATCTGTCGAGAGTTCAAGCGTCCTCCCATTGGAGGGGTGTGGTAGTTAGAAGAGGGGTTGTCAGCTCAGGTGTTGTCCTCGTCATTTGACCATGGCTCAAAATGACGAGGTCCGTCGCCCAAAGCCCTCGTGTAGCTGAACAGTGTGACGTTAATATTCATTCACTCACTCCATGGGATTGGATTCTCGTGTTGATGTCAAATGCCGCGATGGCGCGAAACTCGATAGTGAGCAACATATTGGTTTTAGATTCATGGGTTCACGCATGTTCTCAGCTTCCTTCACTGACTCAAGTATTCAATTGAAAATTTTACGCTACGTGTTTTTGTAGTAAAAATAGTAATCTGTCATGTTTTAAAAGAGGATACAATGTCGAAAACAAGTGTTAAGAAAAGAAAATGTACAACTTTAATACAAAAAACGACAACTGCATTCGAAGTAGCTCGCCATGTTGTAAATGTATTCACCTTTTGATGCAGATTGTAGAAACGTTAACTTATCTTCGGCTCACTCAGTAATGCTTTTTATAACAACTAATTTACTTGTAATTTTCTTGATAAGAAATTAAGAAATATATGCTTTTATTTATACGAGAGGACTATGAAACGGGGACGCTAAACTCAAGCAAATCTTTAATTAAACTTTTAGTTTCGAATGAGCAGTTGGCATCGGTTAGCAAGAAGAAAAAACATTCTCTATTGAGTGTGTACGTGGTATGTTCAAAATATATCCAAACATGATTTTCCAAAAACACTGGCTGGGGGGCTAGTTGGTTCGACACTGTCTTTGTAGGTCAGAGGTGAGTTTTTAGGATGTCGAAAATCGACAGCACCCCTGTCGTATGATTATGCGGCACTAGAGTGCCTGTTTGGCTTGGGTGCTCTAAAAAAATAAATCCGTTTTTAACCTCCCTAGGCACTTCAAATTGTTACGCTCCCCCTCCCCCTATCTCCAGAACACCCCTCGCCTTCCGTTCTTACTTTGGCACTTTTGGTTTGGAAGGGATTTTCTCTCTTACTCTTCACCTTCCTTAGTTTTTGCTGCTCGGAGTCTTTCTACTCTCCACCACCTTTGGACCCACGATGTCTACTGGCAACCATAAGGAAAAGATAAGGACGGGGTTTGCTCACTCTTGTTCATTTCTTACCTTACGAAATCACGAACCACCCTACTCACTCTTTTGTAAATTGGTACACTAAATTAACGAAATCGTTGGAATTTATTGATAAATAAATAAATATATAGAGAGTGTGAGCTAATAGCATGAATTGAAAAAACGTGAGAGCCATTGAGACTCAACAATTCTTTGTTATATACTTTTTGATCTCAAAATACTCTCTCTTCATCATTTTATAAATTAATGAAAAACCGAAACTGTTTAAATAATTTTCTTCCGTTTAGAGACTAATTTTTTCGAAAAAAAATGGCATCATCAAATATGTGCTGACGGTAAAGTATTTTTTTTTCTTTCAGACTCAAAGCCAAAGACGAAACGAAAGCCTTATTTGCTTTGTTGCACGTAAGTACTTTTTAACGCATACTTCTCTTAGGTCAATCACGTGTAGAATTAATGATATTTTCTACATGTAAAAAATAATAATAGTAGATTCAGAGCCCCCCGCGTCTGGTGGCCATTTCAATTTCATGATCGTTGTTGACCCTGTGGAGTTTCTACTTTCCTCATCAAATATATACATTCTATTCATGCCAACACAATCAAGGGCGTTCCCCAAAACAAAAGAGAGCAAGGTATTATCTTGCTCCAATTTTAGGAAATATTTCTAAAAATCTGAAAACCCACTCCAACATATTTTAAAATAGACAAAAACATTTTATAAATGTTGGAAGTGCGCTTTCTCATTCTATAAAAATCACAAAGGTATCGCCCACTTCCACATCTATGTTAAATATCTGAACAACAACACAATTGACAGGGGTATTCAGCCAAATCAATTGGAACCAGACACCATTCGGATAACCAAATGCGCTCCATGCATGCAGTATATGAAAGTGGACACTATAAGAAGAGTGAAAATCCTCACATGCGGGAAGAAAAAGCAAAACAGGTTTAAAAGTTCGCAATTTTACTTTTATTGTGGAAAATAACCACTTATTTTTCGCTGTACCATTGTACACCTTCATTTTTTCACTGGAAGGTCTGATTCTCGTGAGCAACAGTAGTTGAGTAGGACAGCACTCTGATTGTTGTTCGTAGCCCTACATAGCTGTCTCTAACGCAGAAAACGAGTCAGCAGTTTTCCTTTTCTTCGAGCCATCTTCTGAGTCAAGTTTGACGCAAAATTTAAAATGGTTTCTCGGCTTTTTTTATGTCATAAATCGTTGACTCTCCAACGTTTCAAAACTTTGCTAGAAACGCTCCCTTCCCGAGACTATTCTTTTCAAGTTTTATCTCTATGTTCAAGACGTTGCGCTTCAGTTTTGAATTCGAAGCCATAGCAGTTCACAACTCAACAAAAGAGTGTGTATACACCCCCCTCACTTGGAAACAAACTGACCTAATATTCCGCGTAGATGTTTATCAAATCACACAACTGAAATTCTCCAAATATCCCTGACCTTCAGTTTTCCCGTCACTTTTGGTATCAAGCGAAACAACTCTTGAGCATTGCACTGTACAAAAATGTTTTCACATACAGTGCACGCAATTAACAAGAATAAAAAACGGTCCTGATATTTGACATTCCGGATAAACGACGTTCTACTGTATGTGGGGTTGTGGCACAGTTCTGGGGGTATTTTAAGGATAACTCTGGTTTTTACGGAAACTAACATATTTTGTTACAGGACTACACACTACTACACGAGCACATAAAGGAAGAATGAATAACATTTAAACCAAGACTTCTTGTACAAAGCAATATGACACAGTTCTGGAATTCCTCGTATAGTTCTTACACAACAGTTCACAATGGTGACACTATTCTTCACATAGTTCACAATGGTTCATCGAGTTGAGGGGATGAGTGGCCTACGCGTCACTCTCCTTCAGACATCGGGCAGCTGGTCCCTACATAGTCAGTTCCCGGTTGCTCAATCTATTTTCAGCAGCGATGGATCTCCGATCTGCACGTCGAGTCCTAACTCGCTATTACTCTCCTCTCGTTGGTTCCCTGGAGACTGCGTCGCCAGCGCCCTCTAGATAATGGTCTCCCACATATATTCCTCTCCAGGAAGCAATTGTTGAACAGAAAATATTTTACAAGAACAAATTTTCAAGCTATAAAGCTATATTTTCCTTCCCGTTGAGTTGAGTTCGTGCAAAATTGGTGGTATAGACTTTATAGTTATCCTTTGTCCACCACCAAAACTTAAGTTAGCCAATCGTTTTATGACACCACATCTTTGCATTTTTGGAATATCTAAATCAGCAGCAGAGGGTTTAATCTGAATATGCTTCACAGAAGGGCGTTCTATTGAAAATTTAAATATTTGTGACTTACAACAGGAACCTTCTCTTTTCAGAACCCCTTGTTCAGCAACCAGTCGTCGTACACCGTGTTTGCTCACCTCTTTCGAAGGACCATTGCTCTCAGCAGCGGAGACCATCAACTGCTCATCAATTGGTTCGCAAGGTAACCACCTCATTCCATATTATTTTTATTTATTTATTTATCCAATGCCCGTGCTTGGCTTGGCTCGAGGATTCTCATGTTATCAGTCTCAAAGAGCAAAATAGTTCTTCGGAAGCGATGAAAATTTATTGCGGAAAAAGAATCCTTAGGAATGCTGGATACAGCAGTAGAATTCGCAAAATAAATCCCAGAAGGTTTTTAAACCTTCTACAGTGATAATAGAGCCTAAAAATACAAATACGCAACGATTACAGATTATTCACAAGCTCCTGACTCGATCATTGCAACTAATCGTTAGTCGACTCTTCAATGGTCAAAACAGTACTAACTCATCTTCAGCAAGCGGTTCCTATTTATAGGCTACACGGATATTTCGAGAAAGAGCTTCTTACGGGATGCATTATGATATTAATAGATTTCTGCAGTAATTCCAAAATTAATGCCAACTTGGCTCTACTGACAACATTTCGTAAAATTTTTCCATTGAATCATCATTACAATGTAGGAAACGGCGTTGCTTGCGAATATTACAATTTTAGCATAAAATAAATACAATAGAGTGTATTATATTAACGTATTACACATTCAAATCCACTATTTTGTCATCATTATACAAAATTCCTAATAATATAATAATGGGTAAGTTCTTATAATGCTAAAAAATTGTACGTCTATTCTTTCATTTGTACCCTTGAATTTGCAGGATTGCTTGAAACATTAAGCTGAACTTAATAGAGATGAGATTAATTTTCATCCATTTGGCTGTGATGCCATGTTTTGGGAAGAAGGGGAGGGGTGAAGAAAAATAAGTAAGCTCTTGGAATGGCTTATTTATAAAAAAACAAATTGAATTGGCACAGTGATTTTAACTTCCCTGGTAGTTTTACGCTTGTGATGTAAGGCTATCAGATTGAAATCCTTATTGCTCGACATCTTGCCATAGAAACTGTGACGTGTGCATTAGAGATTTTTCCATACGAGTTAACTTGTGGTGCACATAACAAAAGAGGCAGACGATCGGGAGCTAGTTTTAAATAGGTATTGTCTGGTTTCTTTCACACAGGATCCAATGGTACTGGTTGATATGCCACTCTCTCAAACACTCGAAAATCTTCCTCACTAGTTGACTCAACTAAGAGGATTTTGGGGAAGCTACGCTTTTCACACTCGGCAACGTGTGTATTGAAAATGCTTTTTATTGCTTTTCCGGACAATAATTGCTTCGATGAGTCCAGCACTCCTTTTTCAGTTACCCTCGCGCCCGCGTCTCTTCATCCCATAGACGAGTTGTCTCGTGTGAAGTGACTGTTTTTGCTGATTGAAACCTCTTTCTCTGGGGACAGGACGGATCCGGAGCGGCTGCGTCAACTGGTGAAGCGCATCCTTCAGTTCATCACGATCCGGGAGTTCCCACCAGCTAACGGTCACAAGCTGCCCTCCATCAGCAAGAGCAGGTGGTGGATACCGAGCGCCACGAGACTTCTAGCACTTATCAGTGAGTCCTCTTTTTCTATGGTGTAGAACTCTGGTGTGCACTACCTTCTGCTTTTGGTGCTTCTAGAAACTCATTTTTAATTTTTTAGAATCCCTTTTGCATACTTTGAGCACAAATATTGCTTAAGCATTTTCCCGGCACTTAAATAATTATTGAGCATGCCAACTTAGTTATTGAATTAAATGTATTCTTTTTGTTTTTTGTTTTTCAGACACGGCCAACAGCAGAACCTCTCCCAACCTTATACCCTACACGGAATTCTACAACAGCGCCTTGGATCACATCAACCTAATGGCGGAGTACTACAGGTGGCAGAATCCCACCAAGAATCACAAGTGAGAAGTTCTCCTCGTTCCTTTTTTGCTACAATTCCTACTATTAGCTCACACCCTCTATATATTTATTTATCTAGGTCGAATTTTCAATCGTTAATAAAATATATTTTAAAGCGCTCCATTGAGCTGAAATTTTAAAGACATGATTATGTTGGATGACAATACAGTAATTTAAATATAATTAATAAAAATTAATTTATTAAAACAAATTATTCAAAGAATTACAAATACAGCCACGTTGGCATCCTTTTTGACGACTTGTGTCAAAACTTGAAAAGGTTTTTTTTCTCACATTTTAAAACACTCGTTTGAGCTGAAATATTCTATACACTATTGTTTTGGGTTAAAATACGATAGTTTAATTATAATTAATTAAAATTAATTGATTGAAACTAATTATTATAATTACAGATGCAGCCACGTTGGTTTAATTTTTGCGACTTGGGTCTAAACTAGAAAAAATATTTTTTTCTCGCGTTTTAAAGCATTCAGTTGAACTGAAATTTTATAGACACGATTATTTTGGATGACAATACGATATTTTAATGATAATGAATCAAAATGAATGACCACTTAATGTTGTGATTCTGTCCTATGCATATACATATTTGTATTAATTGTAACTATTTAATAAAAAGTAGGTAAAATAAAACTCTTCTTTGTTGATCTAAGTAGGAATTGACTTAATTTTTTTTATATTACTTGTGTGTGTGAAAATCAGTTTCAGTATAACAAGGGTTAAAGTGAAATTCTAAAAATGCGTTCGTTCTCTATTTGCTGTAATTGTTAAAGTTAAGGTGCGCCTCCGATGCTAAAATGAATTCATATCGAAACTGTGTTTTGTATCAATTTATAAACTAAAATTTAGTTGTTCTAGTTTAAATTTAGATTTAAACGTCGAATCTGTTGATATGTAAGTATAAGTTGTTCCTCTCTTTTCTAATTGATGTTTTTGCTTTCCACAAATGAAAAAAGGTGCATTTTCCAATAGAAAACTATTTAGTTCTGCAAAACATTATGTTAACTTTATTGTGACTCGTGGAGCCCCAGAGCTCCGTGGAATACAGTTTGAAGACCACTGATCCAGTGGCGTAGCGTGAAAGGTGCAGAGGTACCCATGAGAGCCAGAGGGGCCATTGCCCCGAGTGGCATATAAAAAGGGACGGTAGCAAGCACCACGATATTTAAAATAAAAAAAAGGTTTCAAACTCCAAATCACGACGGAAACGATTCAAAGTTGTAACACACGCACAGATGTAGGAAGTTTAATAGTCTCTATGCAATCGCATTCGTTTTTATGTTACTTAGGCCTCTGGCAACCAGTACTGTGTAAAGTCAATGATGCTCAAAATATGCGCAAGCAGGACTAAATATCCATCAATGTGCTAAAAAAATACGTGCTTTACAGACCGTATTAGCAGCAAAACGAGAGGAATTCGTTGATGACGCTTTAATATATACTAAAAGTTAATGTGAAGAGCTAGAAATTTCTTTTGAAATCCCAAAAAGAATCAGGAGGAAACCTATATTTGACGACGGAAGTAAAGAAGTTCAGTTATCGTACGAAGATGACTTGAGGCGAACAATGTTTTTATTAATAGACAGAGTAACTGCTGAAATTCCAGAAAGATTCCGCCAGTTGCAGAATCTAGTGCAAAAATATGTTTTACTAAGGCCTGAAGTGATATTGAGCATGGACAAACTTAACTTAGATCAAGCTTCTCAAGACATTAATCAAGAAGA
Source organism: Trichonephila clavipes (assembly GCA_019973935.1). Classification (NCBI taxonomy): domain Eukaryota; kingdom Metazoa; phylum Arthropoda; class Arachnida; order Araneae; family Nephilidae; genus Trichonephila; species Trichonephila clavipes. The sequence goes on from BMAU01017786.1 coordinate 94,697, forward strand.
ATTCCAACTTGAGCTCGTCCCTCTACAAGCTTTCGTAGCTGCAACAAACCGAGGCTGTAAAAAAGAACTCATTAGGTCTGGATCTCTGGGTTTATTAAAACATATTACTGAATCCAAACTTGAAGACGGGATACCAAACATTGTCATAATGTTGAGAATTTTTTTAACATCTGCCATCAGTAATGCCAGTTGCGAGAGAAGCTTCTCCGAGCTAAAATTATCTCAGATCGACTATGTCCACGTTAAGGCTAACAAATTTAGCTACTCTGGCAATTGAACGTGTCGTACATATTGATATTGATAATGTATAAAAGATTTTGTTATGAAAAAAAAACACAAAAAGTGTATTTTTAATCAATAAAAAAAAATTACAGCTGCTTTTTTTTACTTTTACTAATTTTCTTGACTAATGATTAAAATAGAGAGGCGGCAAATTTCTGGTCGGCCCCAGGTGACGAAAGACTACGCTACGCTACTGCACTGGTCTATTGCATCCACCAGATAAACTTGACAAACATTTCGACATGTTGTGGCTGCCGTTCCCTTTTCTTATGGAATTCGTATAACAAACAATGTCTCACGTGCTCCTTCTCGTTTTCCATATAACATCCTTTGAGATTTTTTTAGAGGATTAACTGTGTGACTGCATTTATGTGTTAAGCCTCCACACATTGGATTGACCAATGGTTTCGGTCATTGCAACGTCACGTGTGGCGTCAGCTCCATTGCAAATTTACAAATCCAAAAACAAGTACAACGTTCGCTCTCACTCGATACTTCTGAAAACTTTTCATCTATTGCTTATAACGAGGAGATATCTTAATTATTTGTCCCAAATCAAATTAGTACGTAATCTCTCTATTTGGAAAAGGGATCTCATTTATTTAATATGCCTATTGATGAAGAAATTTTTTTTCGAGAATTAAGTATTTTGCTAGTGAAATTCATTTTGTAGAGAACCCATAAGGCTCTTTTTCTTATTTTTTCTTGTTGATTATGAATTAAACACTTTTTGGCTGACTGTTCCAGGTTCTCGTATTGCCAGTACCCTTTCATCCTAAGCATCGTGGCCAAAAAGATGATCCTGCAGCGAGACTCGGAGCAGCAGATGATACTCAACGCAAGGGTAAGTCCTGGAATTAGTATTTTTTAAAATAATCTTATTAATATTCTCCTAAAAGTACTCGGTTCTTTTTGTTCAGATGGGGACGTTTTTTAACCGTTAAAATGTTTACCATTTTCAACGACTGCATGTGGTAAGAACGAATAGAGACAGTTACAGAACATCGGAGTCTCAAATTAAAAGAAATGACAGCAACACAAGTTCATAAACGTTAACAACGTTCAAGTTGTGACAGGGACATTTGAAACTGCGTGCGACCCGGATACTTAAAATAAAGTTAAAAAAATAGGATATTATAATTACATAACGATTAATAATAATTACATTTTCTATTAAGCGCGAATAGAGTTCCTTGGTGTTCTATTTAAAGAAAGGTTGTTCATTAACGTTCTCTTTTATAATTGACTCTGTTCTTTTTAAATACAATTTTTTGGTGAATAAGTACTGGTTTATTGATATTTTTAAATACAAATAATCAAATCTTTTATTCATGCGTAAAAAATACATTTTTGCAGAGAACAATTTTAGCTCAAATTGAATGCATTTTTTTAATTTTGCTGTTCATCTTTATGTTATTATTGGCTTTGTCATTTTAATGAATATAAAAATTAAAACAGATGGTGCTTTATTAAAATTATAATTCGAAAATCTCAATTTTTTTCCCCTCTTTTTTGTTTATGTTCGAAGCCGTGATTTTAAAAAAACGTATAAATGTTTCTTTTTTATATTTACTGTCTGTTGAATTAAAATATAAATATAAAATAGTTTCAAGAATGTTATATTATAAGAAAAAAATTCATTAAATGTAATTTTGTGACAAAAAAAGGAAGAAAGAATGACACATTAAAATTTTCCTCCTATATATAATGCTACTTTTCCTATCCAGAGACCGATTTAAAAGCTTTGAGAAATTAACACTGTTTTCAGAGTTACTATCGTTTGAGGTAATAATCGGGGCTTTCTGATAAAATCTCTCGACTCGTATATAAAAATATATATAATGAAGAAATGGATTTATTTTTATATCAAAAATAATAGTTAGTTTCACACGTAATAAAAATTTGCTATTAAGAGATAACATTTATGTTGAAATAGATGAAATTTAAACAAATTCTGTGGGTAATTCGACAAATATAAATGTTTTATATATATATATGCATAACTTTTAAAGATAAAATTACACCAGCATTTTTTCCCCTCAGCGGAGCCTGATGAGCCGAGCACTGCACCAACAGGCACCCGACATCGACGTCTTCTTTCTCAACTTGAACGTGAGGAGATCGCACTTGGTCTCCGACTCCCTCAATGAAGTAAGTCCCGTACACAGTACGTGGCCACGGTAGGTCAAATTCTCACGGCACTAAAGACCAGCCATGTAGAGGGGCTGGCTCAAAGTACTTTCTTTAGCGTGGTGGGGTAGTTTTGGTGAGAGAGTTGCCAGCTTTGGGGTTGTCTTCGTTACTTGACCACGAAAAATAATTATTTTGAACCCATTTAACATTCGCATCCATTTAGCATAGAAGATGCGAGCTGTAAAAACATTTTACACATGGTTTGTTAAAAACATGGTTCTCTAAGTACAGTAAAGTATGACGTATGACGCGCATTTTTAACACCAAGAATAAGATCGAAATTTACGAGTGCACCTTATACCCCGGATATAAAAATGAGAGCTTTACAAAAATAGATGAGCATAGAGAAAAAATAGACTTCTACATATATATCAAGATACTGTTTACTTAAAAGAAATGTTATTCCTTGCGAATTTAAAGGGTTGTGTAGTTCTAGAAGTATACTATTTTTCTTTTCTAAAGCTTGGAATAAAAAATATATCTCGAATAAAAATAACTTAAAAACCTAAGAGCATTGCGCACGTATATTTCCGGTTTCTTCGTAAAAAGGGGGCGTGTTATACGGCGAATGTACCTAAAAATTAACAATCGCTTCTTGAAAGTATAGAAGAGAAAACCACGGGTGGCATGGGGCAGGAGAATATTACCTTCCCCTCCAGTTCCGTGCCTAAATTGTGAAGGTGGAGATAGGTGGTGTCACTCTCTGTCGTATAGAAGACCAACCTGTCTCAGGCTCTGGCAACTTTCATTCCTTCCTTTGGGGAAGGACACGACATAATACTCTTTATATATAATAGCAAAATCATGATGTATGTTGTAGCCCGTTTTTGTTTAAAAGATGTTCCAACATAGGGTATTTTCTATAAAAATAGTACGAAGACATCTTTGCGTATAAATTTAATTTTGACAACGTTCAACAAAAAATTTTTTATTAGAAATTCGAGGCTTTTTTCTAAAAGAACGTTTGTCCGCAGATCGCCCGAAAGCAGTCCGACCTGAAAAAGAAGCTGAAAGTGACTTTCGTCGGCGAACCTGGACTGGACATGGGTGGACTGACGAAGGAATGGTTCCTCTTACTTATCAAACAGATATTCGATCCGGATTACGGTGAGTGTCCATAGTTAGTTGAAACCAAGTTAGTTTGAATTACACGAAGTCGCTAAATCCCGAAAAAAAGCTCGTTACATTGAAAATTCGTCATTTAGAGGTTCATATTGCAATTTTCTTTATAAACCACATAAAACAAATTAAACTCATATATATAAACACTATATATTAAAAAATTATTATTCACACCTTTTTGTGAATTAATATGTATTTATTTTACATATCTTATCTAATCAAAATAAAAAGTAAGGGGAAAAAAACTGCAAGGAAAGTTTCTTGACGTCTTTATCCACTTCCTGAAGAATTACATTTTTTTCTTTGATGCTCAAATACTTACGTTTTGACATTTTGGAGCCACAAGAAATGAAGTTACCAGTGCAACAGATCAACACTACAAATGAAAGTGACTAGTTCAAAAACACTGGGACACGAGACAACTTCACTGAGAGTGAAAGAGGATATCGAAGATGTTTCCAATGAACTGGACAGTGGGAGTTAAATATTGCACTTCTTGGATGCAATGTCCAGAATTCTATTGCTCTCGGCGAGTTAGGCACCTAATAAAACCAACTCAAGAGTTATGACCACCCTAAAATGAGATAAAAGAGAGAATAACTTGAAATTTCGAAAAATACTTTAAAAATAGGGAGAAAAAAATCGAATCACAGGAGAAAAAATTCGTTTTTTAGAAAATGCACTTCGCTATTGGGAAAATCGTGAAATGTTCTTGATCCCAGGAAAAAGTTCACTCTATGGAAAAATTCGCCATATAAAGGTTCCTAATAGGGAAGTTATACAAGAAGCCTGTTGGCAATCAACTTCGTAATTCGAGCGCATTGTCAAACGACGAGGACTAGACTCGATACTTCTACTTTCTCTACGTCAGTATTACTCAAACTTTCAATATTTGCGACACAATATTCAATCATAATTTTCATCACGTTTCCTTCCATACAATAACAATGTATTGAATTCAATGATACTATACATTCAACTCAATAATACTAAGCTGCCATTGGTGTGTATAAACGTCAGCCAAAACGTAAATTGCTGCGGACGTCTTTCCGAAGAACCCTCTTTTCTATTCACTGCTATCCATAAAATCATTTCAAATGTTTAGGAATGCAACGAAAGGACTTTGACAATATTTACAAAAGATTTACGCTTATTTCTGAGGATTTGTTTATTACAACGTGGAAAACGGTAGCTTTGGGGAGCGAATCGTGTAACTTTCAATCGACAGTTAAGGGATCAGTTATAACCGTTAATTTTTGAAAATAGTTTTATGCATGACAAACCTGTAAAGCACTGGTTAGTGTCATTAACTTAGTAGTGTGTTAAAATTAATTATCAAATACATGGTGCAGTACTGATACATTTATAAGTGTATCATATCAGTGCAAATGTGTATTCTACTTTTTATTAAATTTTTTCGTTTACATTCAGTTAATTAATAATTTTTGAAATGATCTTTTGTTTTCAACTTCTCAATAAGCTCTCCCCCCCTCGTAGAGTTATCACGCCCCCTTTGAGGGGCGCGAGTTTGAGAAACGCTGCTCTACGTGATGACTTTGTTCCTTTTCATCTGTACGGAATTAGCACTTGGATGTTGTCATCTACAAAGCTAAAGATCCTGACCTCTCAATGCTGCGTTCCTCCATAGAAATGAAACTATCCACTAACTTTAGGGTCCAGAGAAGTGACCATGTTTACTGAGTCAACTGGGAACGGACCCAGAGACTCAATATCCCTCTTCTTTGTTTCGACTAAGCTTCAGTAAGATCATGATTCAAAAAATTATAACCATCAAGTGCTATTTCCGGACATATTCTCGAAAAAACGGAAATTTTGAATTATATTCCACTAAGCAACGGTGGTAAGACTGCATTATTTTGTCATGTACGTCGTCCCTCTCTAGGTCTAGGCCTACCATCCTGCACCATTATTACTCCTTTAGTCGAAAGGCGGAAGTCGATCGGGACGGTTCATGCCTAGGTGTGTCGCGCACATTTATTTGTTCAAGGTTTGTACGAGTCCATTTGTAAAAATCTAAACAAGTCTTAACAAATAATTGCATGTTTATGCTATTACAGCTGTTTCACCAATAAAATATAAACAGTACAAACATATTAATTGATCAAGGTACCATCAAAGAATTAGCTTACCTTTTTACAGTTGTCTATCTTATGCAGCAGCAGCAAAAATTCCCATTGTACATCTGGGAGATCTAATCAAGTAATTCACTAGATGAGAAGATATTCATTCATTCCGTATAAAAGCAACGAGATGTTATATTTTACAAACCGAGTGCAACGTGTTAAAGTTGCATCCATTTAGACTTATACATTAAGTAGTAGAGAACAAAGCTACTGTTATCATCCAATCAAAGGGAAAAGATTTAGAACTGGTGGACTATATTTAAAAATAAATAAGCAATTTGCTAAACGTCAACAAGGAAAATCTAGGTTAAATTTCGTTTACGAAATCACAATGGAAAGAATTCTTTTCAAGCAGGTGTTGTTGGCTTAACAAAGTGTATTAAAAATAATATATGCTTATATATAAGCGTTTCTACCTTATATAACGTTACGCTAAACAATTGCACGCAAAAAAGTTCTATGATCTTTCATTTTGTCTCCTTACTATTGTTTTCTTTTTGGTGCATTTTTCTCAATGATTTTTTTTCTACATGCTCAAGCTAATCAAAAATGTCCCCAAAAGAAAAAGGAAGAACTTTGAAACAAATACAGTATTCATAAAAGAAAAAAATGATAGCTTGAGGCGCAAACATGTGGGATCAGGTATTACAAAATTCCTTTTTGTTATACAGGAATTAGTTTCATCAACACCCAAAGAAATCAGTTAATAGTACGTTTAATATGCCTGACAGCCTTTTTTTATATTCACTTCTGTTTATCAATCTAAATTTCAATTAACATAAACGAAAATGCAGACACATAATATCCGCACATAAATATATATGTTTTATGTCATTCTAAAAGAAACCAATTTTTTTTACACAAATGAAGTGTCAAAATTATGTGATTGATATAAAGTCACACTAAAAACTTCACGATGGGGATATTCGACGGATCTAGTCATTTTGAATCTTGGTCAAAGATGACACCTGAACTTTAATATTCCCTCCTTATATCCTATTAATGAGGTCCAGTTTCATTTAACTTACTGAAATTCGTACAATTCCTTTGAACTTTGTTGGAATTGGAACTGAAATCGAATGCCTCAAATCGAGAAGCTCAACAACTTTGTTGCTTTTAGGTTATAGAGAAGTCATTGTTCCGTATATTTACGTCGTTTCATTTAAATTTCCTTTCTTTATTTCCTTTTTTATTGATTATTTAAATCATAAAGCCGAAATATGTAGATATTTTTGAAATTCCTTTTCATTTTATTTTATCGTCTGCTTTAATAATGCAACTCAAATTAATTTGAAGATAAAGAATCGTTTGTTGTTAAAGCTATGTTGCTTAAGGTATCCGAACACGTTCAGAATACTTTTTGACAAAATGACATATTTAAACATATAAAGGCTTTTTTTAGAATTCAATACCAATAAATACTAATATTTAATCAACAATATTTAAAATAAATTGCCGGAATTTCGTAAAAATCACAATTATATATGAAATTTTAGCAATATTTTTGTAAAACTTCAAAGCAATTAGAGAAAAAAGTAATAAACTTATATTAGTAAAAGGATTACCAAAACAATCTAGATGCATTTATCTAGAGAATGTACTAAAATTTTAATGCTTTATTAAAATTTGAAACTTTTAGAGATGATTGAGTAAACGTTATGAGAAAAATAACGCATGTATGAGACCATTATTTAAATAACATGCCCTAACTCAAATAATATTCATACTATAAGAAATAGTTTAGTACAGTCTCTAGAAAATAGCATAAATATCAGGTGCAAAAAGTTTTATAGAAATACATTTGTAATATTTTGTGTGATCAGACTCGCCATGATAGATTTCGAACATTTTAAATGCCCACTTCTGGTGGATCAAAGACCCACTTCCGGTTTTTCTAACTTAATAAAATTCATTGTAACTTGGCCTCTAAGAAGCATAGAATCAAAACAAAGTATGTTTTGTAAAGCCAAAATATAGATGTATTAAATAAAAAATAGAAAACAAAAATATCGGTCTTGTCCGAATTTGGTCATTTTCAACGTTTTCGGAAACCTTAAGTTGGAATCTTTTGGGATTATTCTAAATAGGGTTTTTCAGTCGGAGAAAAATAATTGCAATTTGTAATCAACGCTAGTTGAAATTAATATACGATTAATTCAATTCCTACTATTAATTCACACTCTTCTCATACATTATATATCTCGTTCAAATTTTCAATCGTTAATAAAATACTTTTTATTCATCCACTCAAGTTCAAATACATATTTTTTTTAAACTTGTAGAGTATGACATTTGATGTTAATACAGTTTTTTTTCGAATATTAATTCCTTAATTAAATTTTATTTTTTCAATTTTAAATTTATTGTGTTATTTCTGACGAAGTTAGGTCACGGTAGCCGAGTGGTATAGGATCGTGGCTGGCTTTGTCACGAGTTCGAGCCCAGTACCACTAAAGACCCACCACGTAGGGTAGTGATGCACGTTGAATCTGTCGAGAGCTGAAACGCCCTCCCGTTGTTGTGGTAATTAGGAGAGGGGGGTGCCAGCTCAGGTGTCTTCCACGTCACTTGACCATGGTTCAAAATTGCGTGGTCCGTCGCCAAAAGCCCTCCTGTAGCTGAACAGTGCAACGTTAATATTCACGCACTCACTGACGAAGTTAGAGCTAGCTGCAACAGATGACGCCACCAAAGTAGGAGTTGACTTAAAAAAAATTATATTGCTTGTTTTTTTGAACATTTTTCAAATATCATCATTTACGTGGAGGTCTTTTTAATCATTTGAGTGATTATGAGAATAAAAGCCGTAGTGTGTCGTTATTATTCACACACATAGAAAATGCATTAACTTAACATTTAAATTACATATACATGTTTTTACACCAATTCGGAGCGCGAAATAAAAATGTGTGTACTGTTTGTGTCGTATAAGATATATATAGTCTTTGTAGAACGATTATTTGAACAGACGTCACTAAAAAAAATAATTTAATTAAGGTTTAAAAAAATGTAGTTAGATTATATTCAAACTTTTGTGAAAACTTGATTGATTTTTGTGAAGATTCCTTGACTGAATTTTTTCCCCTTTGCAGGCATGTTCGTGTACCACAACAAGTCGAGATGCTATTGGTTCAGTACCACTCAAGCGGGAAACCTGAGGGAATACAATCTCATTGGAGTTGTATCCTTTTATGTTTAGTCCACTAGTTGTACCGAAACCTTTTTGCCACACATATTTATTCTCTTTTTTCATTAAATAACGACACGTTAATTTTCGTAAGTAAAAAAAATCGGACCCTTTCGTCTTGAACCAATGTTCACTATGAATTTCTCTAACTTCTTAGACTCCGTCTAACGAGAACTACCATTTTCCCAAGCTCCCTTTTCAATAGACTTCAAATAGCAACCCTTTACAGGAAGAGGTTTTATAATCAAATAACGTCATAAAAGAATTTACCCAAGAGCAGCATTACTACAACTGCGGCCTACCGGGCCTTTTTAAGTGACCCGGTCAGGGTTCTTATGAATGAAAATTTGGTGGGAAATTCTTTGCGAAAAAATCGAATGTATCAGCTTTGCTTTTTGCTGTCGATGTCGTATAGTTGAGAATTGGTATTTTTTTTCTGGTCTGTGTTAATATACAACAGTGAAGCAGCGACCATTTTATGAGTGGAACTAATTTTTGACTTATCTTTCATATCTTACGAGCGAAAAATATTCGAAGAAAATAGATTGTTTCTAGACGATTGGGAAGTTGACTACTTTGTAGGGAAAAACAAGCATGGTTCAGAAATTGTTTGATTTGTCACGATGGTGTATTTAAAAAATACCAATAAACTGGAATCGTTCAATGACATTTTTCCTCGAAGATCTCTTTCAAGAGATGATAAATAAGCTTTCTTGAATAATTTTTACAACAATAAAAAAGTGTTTTGTCAGTGGTGATGCAACACTGATAACAAATGCATCCTATGAAATTTTTTATATCATCGGTAATCATATGAAACCGTTTATTGATGTAGAATTGGGATTCTTAAACGCTTCCAGTTAAGAAAAATTCTGTGGCAAAAATAAAAAATAATAATTAAAAAAAGCAAACTAGGAGTTTTAATATTTCATCAATTTTTAAATTTTCTATATTATCTTGGTCTTAAAGCCTCCCCCCCCATTAATCTTCAAGTTGCGGCCCGCGTGAAATAGCCATCATACATATGCGGCCCGCGTGAAATTGCTAACATATGTATGCGACCCGGCATATAAAAAGGTTGAGTACCCCTGCCCTAGAGGATTAGTAAAAGTTGTGAATAGAATCCATTACATGTTTACTTTCTGACCCTAAAACTGCTCTCACTGTCTTTTTTTTTAACTAACAATACTACTCTACAGAAGTTTGGAGTGTATAAAACCTATGTGTGAAATAGGGTTTTTTAATTAATGAAGCACGCTCTAAATGCAAGAATGTGTTTTGCTTTTTATCATTTCATATGTTTTCTTCCGCGAATATTTACCATATATGCATTTTTTGAATCGAATAGCTCTAAAGTGTAACTTCAAAATATCTATAATTATTAATATTTAATATTAAGTTTTCAATGAAACATTAAATTCACAGAAGAAAGGGTTTTTTCCCTTCAGAACGTAAATCATAAAAAAATGGCTTCTGTAGTTCAATGGTCAAACTTATAAGCACACTATTTTCCGCAGCGATATAACCCAATTTTATTCCGCTACAATTTGTTATTCCACTGATCTATCTGTTTAATATTTAAATATCTGCATATGTAACACGGAAAAGAAAATTGAAACAGAATTCTCAAAATAAGCTCAACACAAATTCACTCCCAAGTGCTCTTCTGCTGTAATTTAACAAACTTTCCTTGACTTCCTGCAACAGCTGATGGGCCTGGCCGTGTACAACTCCATCATCCTCGACCTGCACTTTCCGACTGCATGCTACAAGAAGTTGCTCAGTCCTCCCGTCGTGCCCCAGAACCTGCAGCACGCCAATGTGGGAGTGTGGAAGTTCGGCATTGACGACCTCGCCGAAGTCATGCCTGTGAGTATTGCGTTGACTGTTTTTCAATAAACAAGCATTTCAGGTAGCTTCGAATAAATATGTTTGAACTATCTTTTTCCTCCTTTGTTAACATTAAGGAAACTCTTAAAATATCAAAAACGCTCTTCTGTATTTTGAACAAAAAGGTGTGTCCGTAATGGGCTTTTCGAAGCAGCAAAACACAGTTGGGAAGAAAAGAGGACATCATGAAATTTAAGATGTGTATTTAATTTTCATTATAGACAGCTTTATGCTCTCATAAAGTATTTTTCTGAAGTGTATCCGATCAGATAAATTACTGTATAATAAGTACTCTTTAACTTTCATTTTTATGTAGTAAATGTGCTCTATGCCTTCATGAAATATGTACTTTACCTTTTTTAAGTGTATTTGGGAAGTTTTTTTCTGTGGTATTCTCAAAGAAGCAATACATGTAAGTGCAGTACACTATTTTTTGAGGGGAAACACTCCTACTTATTCTTTTTAAATTGCCTTCTCGATAAGCCCGCATTTTCACAAACTTGACCACCCTTCGGACCACATTAGACCGAGTTTTCTAGACTCTTCTCTAAAAGAAAACTCTAAAGAATAACGTAGTGGAAGCGATAGCCCCATTATGATCTTAAACTTGTGGCTGGTGTGTCATGAGTTCAAACCCCAATGCCACTGAAGACCCATTGTGTAGAGGTGGCTGATGTGCGCTAAATCTGTCAAGCTCAAAGTCCTCCCGTTGGCGTGGTGTGGTATTTTGAAGACTGAGTGGGTGCCCGATTAAATATCCTCCGCATCACTTGATCTAGGGTCAAAATGACGAGATCCGTCACTAGTAGCCATCGGGTAACTTTATAGTGGGACGTTAGTTAATAAACACTCTATCTTTCCATGCGCATGTGCTTTAAAAGTAATCACTTCTACACGTATCAAGTTGTGACGGATCTATACGCGATCTTCTAACTAATCCTCTTAGGAAATTTTTGGTCTAACAATTCGCGTCATTTACAGCCAACCCCTTCGGATGAAGAGAATTGTGATATGTAAATTAACTTACTATAAATAGGTGACGTTTTCTAGCTTGAGTGAGAGAAGGAGCGAAGATAAATCCGAGACAGGCGAGATTGCTACTAAAGGTATAATATTAGAATAAGAGTGAATTGATTCTTATTATAGGAAACCTTGAAGTGACTATTGTTCACTAAGATTGAATTAAGATTATATTAAATCAGATAATAGGCTAGATCCTTAATTAAAAGAAGGATCAAGTTTGCTAGTCGCCTGATTGCTCCCCGTGTTACTGTCGTTGTTTCACTTTCACAGTTTTCATTGAGACATTCTCTTAATATTGTTAGTTGAAATTGTGTCTGTTCTTAGAGTTGAAACAAATAGATAAGTTGAATCATGTCGAGTGTTTCTTCCCTTCCCCCCACACATCTAGGTTCTCGCGAGAGGGACGTGAGCCTCTTACAAAACTGATAAAATACTTCATTGGGAGCTAATTTTATGACACTCTGAAAAACCACTAATCTGTGCAAATAAAATAGAAGGAAATAATAATAGCAGCAATTACAATAGTGTGATTTCATTTACTTTATTACTACATGTTACGGAGGCATTTTCCCAATATCTGCCATTGTATGCATATCTATACAAAATTTTAAAAAAATCTCTTTGAAATGCACGAGTAAACGGAAGTCAAATATCTTTTAGGACGTCGCTGTGGGACTTCGTGAGCTCCTCTCCTACGAAGGGAACGTCGAAGAAGACTTCTGCATGAATTTTCAGGTAATTTCCGGGAATTCATCTCAATAACTGTGACCGTAGATTTGAAATACACTCCGCAAAAGTGATATTGCAGAAATGGTTGTAGCTGAAATTACAAACCCCGAGATTTCTGGATAAAATGTGAGTGCTCATATGATACCCGATTCCTGGCTTCACAAACCACAGCAACCGCACATACGGGGATAGGCAAACAGCAGCCTCCAAAGAGTTTCTCCATATTTGGGTCGACCTATATTTGTGAGCAAAGTTTTCCTTACATGAATATTCCCAAGAATATAAATACAAGTAGGTTGACATTCACTTGGTGGCTGTGATAAGAATTCCTCCTCCTGATTTCAAAACAATTGCAGAAAAGTGTTATGCATTCAAATGTTTCTAAAATTAAATGTGCTATAGATATAAAAACAGTGTAATAAATGAATTGAATAAAACTTGATTTAACATTTCTTCTGAGACACAAAGTGAAATCATGAGTGCAATCAGTTTAAAAAAGTGATTCCGCAATTGCTCCCCCTCCCCTATATTGGTGTGAATAATTATTTTTTAAGTTCATTATTCATTGAAGTAGTTCCTTAAGACTCTGTTCTTTCAAGAAATTCAAAGTTATACCCTATATATAGAGAGAGAGTTGATAGGTTTCAATCTATACAAATAAATGCCCTTTGTGTAACAGCGCTAGGTGATGGAGTAATTTTATGCTATTTCCTTAATAAATGTCAAGCCCATTATTTGAATTACCTGTAGTACATTCATTCGGGCTAATAGATAGAATTCTAGATCCCTTTGCTGAAAACCTTTTTTTCTAGTTCACCCTGTATTTATGAAGTATTGAATATTATAATTTTTCATTTCCTTCTTTCTAATATTACCCCTTAATTTTTGGTGGGAGTGAAAACTTGTTATTTCTAAATAAACTCTTTGACTGAGCAATCATTCTTTCAAAATATTCCTCTTATTTCCAGGTTTCAGTGGAAGAATTCGGTGGCGTGAAGACGCACGTTCTGAAAACGGAAGGCGAAAATATTCCGGTGACCAACGAAAACAGACAAGGCAAGTGACTCTCTCTCTCTCTCTATTCCCCCGTTATTGCTTCCATCCCAAGCCCTAGTTTCACTCCGAGTGTACAGATAGATGCACGTTTAATCTATTGAGCCCCCTTGTTGGCGTGGTGTGGACGTTTGAGATGCCACCTGTCCCTAGAAAAATCACGAGATTCATCACCCTCCAGTTGCTCCAGAGGGAGACAATCCAATCCAATCTCCATCTGCCACTGTAATGGCCGCGTCTCACATACATTTTGGGTGCAACTTTTTGGACCAATTTTTCGTCCTATTTGAGGGTGCCGACATCAGACACGCTCTATCTCCACATCGAAAAATTACTCGCCGATTTTTCTGCTTCGGCAAACAACCATTCAAAGTTATTTATTTTATTTCGCTCGCACTTTTGTTGATGGGTGCAAAAACAGAAATGGAGCACCATTCTATTCAAAATATTATACGCCATTAAAATATTATACACCATAAAAATGTTATACGTCATATCTGATGCGTTTGACGAAATAGAAGCCGCCATCTTGTTTATGACGTAGGTGCCGAAGAACTCCATAGGCTGGAATTTCAAGCAACTTTTATTTGGAACAACTTTTTGAGCTCAATAGCAAAAAGTTGTTTGAAAGCCGTTGCTATGGCAACCGAGTAAAAATTGCGCGAATTCGGCGAAAAATCGCTCATAACGTGTACGTGTGATACGGCATTAACTAATCTGGGGAACTGGAATCTTAGGACAAGTATAGACATGATGCCCACAAAATGTTTTGAAATGTTTATACGACTTTAATATCTTATATTTATTTTCGCTTCTTACATGTTATACCATTGACAATTTTTTTTTTCAAATCAAATGGCGCCAAATGCCACGATATACAGCCAATACACGAAAACCGCTTCATTCAATAATACCTCGACTTACGCGATGCCGGAGTAACGCGATTTTTAAATCTCATCGCTTCATTTTTTTTTTTTTTTTTTTTGATCGCTACACATCTCGATTACTCGCTCCCCGTTTCATATTTAACTAATGTGCATTTTCGAATGCATCGCAAGGAATTGATGCTACACCCTAATTTAATTTGTGTTACAATAATACTCAATGCAGAACTACCGAATTCCCATAATCAGCAGCTGACAATGAATGAGCTCATAGAAATGCAGGAGCAAGAGCAAGACTATGAAGAACCTGAGTCTCTAGACTCAGATCAATTAGAAGATCGATCGATGGTTGCGAATTAAACAGGACTTAATTGAAAAAGGGTTACAAATTTTTAGAAGATATACGAGGTCTGGCTATTAAATAACGAGACTGCGCGCCTAGATGGCGTCCTAGAGGAGCGGGGGGGGGACAAGTAGTGCGTTGGGTATCTAGAAATCTTCTCTATTCACGTACCAAAACACGTTTTCGTCACTATTATAGTATTTGTGCAGTAGCGTTTTGAAACGAATGCGTTTTTTTCTCGTGCCGAAAACCATGTGTGACGAAAAACAGGAGCAACGTATCAATCTCAAATTTCTCGTTAAGTTGAAAAGAACTCCGACTGAGTGATATAAATTGTTGCAAGAGGCCTATGGGGATAATTCTCTATCGCGTGCGCGTGTTTTTCAGTGGTGTAAGTGCTTCAGTGTGGGTCGAGAGAGCACTGAAGATGACCAGCTCCCAGGTCGCCTTGTCACTGTTTCCGGAGTTGAAACAGTGACCAAAATCAACCAAATTGTGCGTGCAGACCGTCGAATGAGCATCCGGATGATTGTGGAGGCTGTAAATGCCGATAAAGAAACGGTTAGATAAATTTTACACGAGGAATTACACATAACAAAAGTCTGTGCGAAGTTGGTGTCAAAAAACCTGACTCCTGACCAAAAGCTCTTGCGTCAACAGGTCTGCTCAGATTTCCTTGAAAGATTAGTGGATTTTTCAATACGATGTTGAAACAAAGCGGCAATCGATGCATTGGAAGACGCCTGAATCGCCCAGAATCAAAAAAGCAAGGATGTCCAAATCAAAATTCAAGGCAATGTTGATCTTTTTTTCCCCCGACATTAACGGTATCGTGATGACTGAATGGGTTCCTGAGGGTCAGACTGTCAACCAGACTTACTATTTGTCAGTTTTGGTAACACTGCGAGAACGAGTTTGTAAGAAATGGCCCGAGTTGTGGAAGAACAACTCGTGGATTTTGCACCAGGACAAGGCACCTGCCTATAACGTGCTATCTGTGAAACGGTATTTGGCCGATGAAAGCACTCCAGTGCTCGAACACGAAGCCGTACTCGCCAGATTTGGCACCGTGCGACTTTTTTTTGTTTCCGAAGATAAAATCTGCTTTGAAAGGGACCCGATTTGAGTCGATGGAAGCGGAAAGCAAAAAACGGCAGAGCTCCTAAAGGCCCTCCCCAAAGAAGCACTGCTTTGATCGATGGAAAAAACGTATGGAAAGGTGTGTAGCGAGGGGAGGGGAGCATTCGAATGTAAAATAATTTTTGTAATAAAACCCTTTTTTGTAACCAGTCTCGTTATTTAATAGCCAGACCTCGTATACTCCAACGAAGAGAATTATGTTACGAGGACATTTTGCGAGAGGGGAAAAAAATTTTGAGCTGTGAGAGAAACTTTCTACATCAGCAGTTCTTAAACTTTCGATTGCCTCGCTTCCCCCCCACCTTCTATATGTATCAGAGTGACCCACGAAATTCATCGCAGCAAAGGGCTAGATGCACGCGCCTGTCGTTATCCGTAGCTTTGAGCACCATACAGGTGACAGTACGATTCTGCTCAGTTCCACCCCACTGCTCCGTGGGGTGGTCAAGGGCTTCCCACTTCTCTTCCCCATCCACCAACCTCACGAGTAGACTTGTGGCTCGACGGCTATTTAGGGTACCCCCTGCCGCGAAGGCACTATACATTTGCAAACATCCATGCCTTCTCCGGGATTCGAACCCATATCCTACGGAACAGCAGTGAAAGGTATTATTAAAGCGACATGCCTGTTAGCTGTAAAAATATTTCCAAAAAGATAACCAGGTGATTCATCCAGAATATCTTGTCCTTGTGGTTAGCAATCTAAATTGAAAAAAGGGCAACAAGGGTCGTTTTGTTTTATGTCTGAGGATACTTTTAAACTCCGGTTCTTAAACTTTCGATCACCGCGGGTCCCCTTTATATATAAGCGGAATATCGCTGAACCCCAAGATTTTGAGCATATTCCTCCCTAATATTCTTTATCAAAGTACAAGTTCTAGTAGAGTTTTTCATTGGGGAGCATTTAGTGGTCTAGTATAGTAAGGCATATTCTTTATATCTTATTGAATATTTTAAAAAAGTCTATACTTTCCAATTACTGCTTCTTTTTTTCAGGGGGGGTATGTAGGACAGCATAAAGGTGTTTTGCTATTAAAAAAAATTTTTTTGATTGCTAGTTTTAAGAGAAAAAATTGCAGAGAATATAATGTTCTCCCAATTGTAAGTACTTCTTATTCTATACAACTATTGTTGCTCGTTTATAATAGACAATGTGCTTCTTATTGTTTATTTAGTAGTTGAGGGCACTGCAAATTGCTCTTCTTTTCTTCCAGAATACGTGCAGCTGTACACTGAGCTTATTCTGAACAAGGCCATTTACCAACCTTTTAAGGCATTCTACCTCGGCTTTCACAGCGTGTGCGCTTCCAACGCCCTCATCGTAAGTGCTTCTCCATTGTGTTCCCCAGAATTATGTTTGAACACGCTTTTATTAGCTTCACCTGTATACAACAGAATCTTTGAATTTATTTACCCACTTCAAAAGGTCCGATTAATTCGAAATTTTGCACACTTGTCAAGGACCGATAACAATGCAATAATTTAATAATTTTTTTTCCATTGGCTTGATCAGGATCATCATTAATTAACGATTTAACCTTTCCATATTTAAGGACTAAATCTAAATCCTATTTCCAGATTCGGCGACAAAAAGATTAAGTTACGCTAAAGCAAAAACGCTCATAGTTAATAAAAATACAACAAAGAAAATATATATATAATACCCTAAAAAACTAAAAAAAAAAACCCTTTTATTGTAGATTGAACTAAGAAAATGAAAAATAAGTTATAGTTTTAAAAAAACTAAGAAACGCGCTTAAGTAGTTTTTTTAATCGAACTAAAAAGTAAAAAATAATTCTTAATATAAGAATAAAATGACTAACGAGAAAATGAGAGAGAATGTCATTGTGGTAAAAGCGTGTGTGAGGGGGCTTTGTACTACATTTTTACACTAAATCTGAATTTTGGAATAGAACAAAATGACAACGAGCACCCACGCTTTTACCACTATGACATTAATTTTTTCTCGTTAATCATTTTATTCTTATAGTAAAAATTATTTTTTTACATTTTGGTTCAATTAACAATAAAAGCGTTTTTTTAGTTTTTTTAAGCTATAGTTTATTTTGTTTGGATGCTTTTATAAATAAAATTCCTTTACTATTTGGCAGGATTAAAGGTTAATTAAGTGGAAAAGGAAGAGGTCATTTCCTCTTTATTCTTTTTTAAAATTAGTTCTCCGTAATATGCTCTTATCAAAAATAATTCTATTTCTGGATTTTTTTCTTTGATAAAAATAAAACAAGAAGTGAGCCTACGTAGGGACCTAATTTATATTTAAGAAAAAAATAAGGAATGTTCACATTTTATTAAGAGTTATAAAAGAAGAAATCCGAATTTGTCTTAGAAAGGTTTCTTATAAAAAAAATTTGCATTCAAAGTTCTCCTCTGTTTACGTCTTTCTTTTGTATCTGGGCGCATGTGCTCAATACACGATGTATTATCATGAATAATTTTATGAATATTAATTCTTATCAACCTTTTTTCACTCAACATTTCAGCAACATTATGCCACACTGTCTGGACGCGAATTTTTCCAACCATTTGATCAGGAGAAGTGGTTATGTAACTTAACCACCACAATCGCCGTTCGTGTCTTGGATTTTTTGGGGGGAGGGGAGGGGGGCGGACAGATGTAATAGACTGATCTTGACTGTGAAAAGGACCTGATTCCAAGATTCCTTTTGGCTGATTTTGAGAACGGTTCGCAATATGCTCTACAGCATTGATACCCAAAGTTGTCTATATCGAACCCCCAGGGGGTCTACATTGATCTCAAGGGGTCCACGTCAGCGAAAAAAATAATTTGGGGGTCCATGAGGTGTAAGTGGAGGTCTATGATAGTGGTTCTCATTAAACTAGATCTTAACTTGAATTTTAAAAGAAAATTTAATCAAGGTGGGGAAATCAAATTTTTTACCTATTTAACAGATTTATTTACTAAATTTAATGAGGTTAATTTGCCCTTATAAGATGACAGCCTAAATTTTATTAAAACAAGAACCATTTCAGCGTTTCCTTCCAGAATTAGGCAAAGAAGTATAATACTGGGAGTCCCGAATTTTCTCAATTTGTCACAGACAATCTGTCAGGATGTTTTAACCTACGTTCAGCATTTAAATGCCTTTTATTTAGATTTTGAAACTAGATTTGAGAATGCTTTGACTATGGTAATTACCACAGCTAAAAATGAATTTATATGGTTACATTGAAAAAAATGTCGCATTTCAAAAGGAACTTATTGGAATAAACACTAACGAAGACCTTAAAGTGAAGTTTAAAACGGATGTCAGCAATCTTGTCTTTAAAAAGACAAATCTGTTATTTGTCCTGAATTATGGAATATAGTGAGAAAGTTTTTAATTGCTTTTCTTAGTGAGAAGGACTTTCAGCGCAGTTACCAATCTACAAAAAAAAAGAAAGGGGAAAAAATGGGCATTACTAACAGAGGAGATTTAAGATTAAACCTGACAAAACTGATACCAAATGTTGAAAATTTGCTATTGTAGCACCATATTCCCACACATCCCTCCCATTAAAGTCATTTGTTTGTTGTTTAGTTATTTTATGTGACAGTTTATTTTATGTATTAATTAACTTTTAATTTAATTATATATAGTATAGTGTTTAAACTTAAACAGCATATGTAAAGTTTTAAACACTATACTACATTACGGTTAGAAATAAATTTCTTTTAATGTAGTAGTAGTTGTACCAGCTGTCAAAAAAGAAAAATAAGTTGATAAATCTGCAAAAGTTCAATATTATTTAAGCAGGTGTCTACCCAAAACCGCAAAACATTACAAGGGGTCTATGAGATAAAAAAAACTTGAGAACCTCTGCTCTACAACATTCACCACCTTTACCACTGTTTGTTGTGGGTCTTTGTTGGGAACTTTTTTTTTGAGACATTATTGTAAATATTCATCAAAATTGCTTTTGAAAAAATAGAAGTTGCCGCTCTTTTCCCTCGTGTTCTCGGTTTTACTATGTTGCGTCGTAAGGCAAATTTGCATGCCGTTTTCCACCTCACATGCTTTAATTAAAATTGTTTGCTGTGTGTGCATTATCACCCCTTTATAAGTTTTCCTCGTCTTTTCTGAATTGTCCCGCATACAGGGATGGCCAAAATTGTTATGTTTTTTAAGTTTGTATGCTTATAGAAAATGTTACGTTGCACGAAATACGAAGTTTTTTAGATCAGATTAAAGATAATTTAATATTCAATTCAATACAAGAAACAAAAATCAAATATTTGCAAGGTATAAAAAGTTAGGTGGCAATAACTATCTATATACAGTAGATGAAGATGATAGCATTGGGTTATATACCAGTGCTTAGTGGAATGGCCTTTATTTTTCATCACAGCTTCACCTCGATGCTTCATTGAGCTGAAAATAGCTTTAAACTCTTCCTTCATTATTACATGATGCCAGGAAACAATTATATCCTTAATTAGTTCCTTTTTATTTCATGGGTAGAGCTCATTCGGAGAACCCTTTTCAAACGGTGCCACAACTTTTTGATAGGATTGAGTTCGGGACTGTTTCCTGGCCAGGACTAATACTCAAAGACCTTAAAACGATATCAGTCCTTCAATTACTTCACGGGGGAAAAGGATCAGAATCTTGCTGAAAAATAAATGAAGCATTGTTGGTGAAAGATCTTTGATGGAAGGTAGAAAATTGGGTTCTAGAACGCTGTCAATGTAATTTTGACATTCAGTGTCCCATCGATGATATGAAGACCAATACCATCTGCTGATATGCATGACCAAATTATAAAACTATGGGGGCACTTCACAATTGCCTGGAAGCAGTCAGGATGTAGCATTTCTTCTTTTCTACGGCTTTTGACCACTAATCATTTGTGCAATTAATGTGTTCCTTTGACAACTGTGATCTATTTAAGGGCTGCTGTAAATTGAGATAAGGCTTTTTTCGTGGAAATCCTTTTCGCCTTTCCCAGCTTTGCTTTTTTATTAAATTTGTCTCCCTGACATCTTAAACAAAACTTTCAGTCACCCGATAAATTCACTAAACCACCCGCTTGTCTTGCAAAAGGAAATACCACTTTCTAGTCACACATCCCTCTAATCTACTCTTGTATTTATTTGATGTCATTGCTTCTTGAATAAATATTAGTGTTGTCCTATCGAGGAAATAGTCCTGACCTTAGTCCTATCGAAAACTTCTGGCACCATTTGAACACTATTGTCTGAACGAGGTACCCATGAAATGAAAAGGAGCTGATTGAGGATATAATTGTTTCCTGGAATCATGTAAAAACGAAGGAAGAGCTCTAACAAACATCGATGAAGTTGTGATAAAAAATAAAACAATGAAACATCGATGTGAAGCTGTAATAAAAAACAAAGACTACCCCAATAAGCACTGCTATCATCAGTATCTAATGTATATCTCTCGATAGTTATTACAGTATAACTTTTTTGCGTAACAAATATTTGAATTTTGTTTTTCAATCGTTAATAAAATACATTTTAAAGCGCTCTATTGCGCTGAAGTTTTATACACATAATTATTTGGGATGACAATACAATAATGTAATTAAAATTAATAAAAATTAATTAATTAAGACTAATTATTTAAAGAATTACAAATACAGCCACGTTGGTAACTTATGTCAAAACTTGCAAGGTTGTTTTTTTTTTCACGTTTTAAAGTATTCAGTTGAACTGAAATTTTATAGACATGATTGTTTTGGATGACAATACGATACTTTAATGATAATGAATAAAAATGAATAACCAGTTAATGTTGTGATTCTGTCCTATGTGTATATACACTTCTAGCCACCGTAAATGCAACACCCTGAAGAAAGCATACAAATAACATAAAATTTACAACATGCATTAGCGGAGGTGAGATATGTGTGTGCAAATGATTAGAATTTCAGCACAGACACACATCACGTGCGCCTGTGGCGCCGCCTCAAAGCGCTATTTAAGGCTTGGAGATTTCGACGATTTCAAGTTCGGAAACTGTGTTTTTCTTGTGGTTTTTTTTAAAAAATGATCAGTTATGTCTCGTAGAAAACATCGATCAGCTTTTGATCAAGTATCCGAGTTCGACAGAGGAAGGATAGTGGCCTACCGAGATTGTGGTTTATCTTTCAGAGAAATCGGTAGTCGTGTTGGATGAAACCAAACAACAGTAATGTGGATATGTGACCGTTGGATGCAGGAGGTTACGACGGAACGACGTGGTCGATCGCATCCACCTCAGTGCACCACTTCACGTGAGGACAGTTAAATTTTGCACATGGCAGTGACGGATCGCTCAGTCACATCACGAACCGTAGCACAGCACATTGAGTCTGTAACGCATCATTCAGTGTCAGCGAGTACCATTCGACGCCGCTTACAGCTGAGTGGTCTGTCCGCAAGACGTCCATTGCTTGGTCTACCCTTGACGCAGAGCCACAGACGTCTCCACCACCAATGGTGCGATGAAAGAAGGATGTGGGTGGCAGAATGGAATGAAGTTGTCTTTGCTGACGAGTCACGCATCTGTCTGCAACACCACGATGGTCGGATTCGAGTCTGGAGACACCGTGGAGAGAGGATGCTGAACAGATGCGTTATGCACCGCCCCACTAGTCCTGCACCGGGTATTATGGCATGGGGCGGTATTGGATATCACTCTTACACTCCTCTAGTAAACATTGCTGGTACTTTAAACAGCCAGCACTACATCTCCGAGGTGTTGGAGCCAGTTGTCCTTCCTTTTTTCAGGGCTTAACCACGGCCATATTTCAACAGGATAATGCGCGACCACGCAATGTCCAAAAGTTTTTCGTCAATCACCAAACTGAATTGCTTCCCTGGCCGGCTCGCTCTCCGGATCTTTCGCCGATAGAAAATATTTGGTCCATGGTTGTTTCAACGATTGATCCAGATTACACCCCCAGCTGCCACATCAGATCAAATTTGCAACGTGTGGAAGCTGCTTGGTCTGTTGTACCCCCAAGAACATATCCAAAGTCTCTTTGAATCAATGCCGAGGAGTGTGGCAGCGGTGATCTCCAACAATGGCGGCTACTCTGGCTACTGCTTCTGGCAGGAACCACACTTCACAGAAGTCTATAAATTTAATCATTTGATACTTTTTTTTTTTTTGGTCAACATGTTATCTACAAAATAAATGCTGTTGTGATATCTCTTGTTTTTCTTGGTGTTGCATTTATGGTGGCCAGCAGTGTACATATTTATAATACTATACATATAAATTGCAGATACAAATCCCTGTGACGTGAAGAAACGTGAAAAAGAAACTATTTAATAAAAAGTAGCTAAAATAAAAATTTTCTTTGTTGATCTAAGTAGGAATTGACTTAAAATTTTTTAATTACTTGTTTTTTGTATTGAATTCAGTATTAAATTATCTTTAAAATGATATAAAAGACTTTGCATTCTGTGCAACGTAACGTTTTCTATAAGCATACAAACCTAAAAATAATGTTACAATTTTAAAAAAGTGCTACAATTTTGGCCACCACTGTATGTATAGCTAAAAATTTTCAGTTAATAAACAATTTAAGTCTCTGTTTTGATTTTGAAGAAATATATAAAGTAATTCCTCCTGTAACAACCTTTTTTCTTCTTTTCGATAGATGCTCCGACCGGAGGAAGTAGAGATGTTGGTGTGTGGCTGTCCCACCCTGGACATGGACGAGCTGCGAAAAGTGACCGTGTACGATGGCTTCCACGAAGAGGAGCCTATTATCAAGTAAGTCCTATACGATTTGTACTAAATTGACGTATTTCAAGCATCTTCATGCATTCAACTATCGATTTCTTTCGTGATTAAAAGCTTTGTCATATATTTTTCTTCTTCGTCTTTCTGTTGAATGAAAGATCAATTTATGAAAAGACAGCTTAACCCTTTATCTACCGACGGTAATTATAAGTACCTCACACTTTAGAATTGCATAGAATAACCGTTTTTACGAATACTCTAACGATACTTAGCAGGAATATTCTTTGAAATCCACTCTTCCAAGATCTATGGCAGCACGAGTTCTAGGATGAGTATTTAAACGGGGAAGGCGAATCGTTTTATAGCCGAAATTGCGTTTTCAGCAGATAGCGAAGATTGTCATTTTTGTTCCGAAAAAATAGTTAATGTCAAAAGGCAAGAGTCATTTTTTTGTAAGTTAATGAAGACCTCAGGAAACGATTTGACTATTTATTTTAATTGAACAGTGTATATATTTAATTTACAGTTGAATATCTTTAATTAATCAATTACTGTAATGGATCAAATTTCCCAAAGCTGAGTCTATTGTTTACGTATATCCCTTAATTTTCGATTCAAAAAATATATATTGCTTGAAAAAAGCTGCAGTAAATCATAATGCGGTATATAAAGGATTAAATTATATTACGGGTCGACTAACCCAATTTTATTTGTTTCCAAGAAAACTCGAGGATAGAAGGTGAAAATAGCCAAAAGGGACACGTACACTTTTTCCTCGAGGTCTTCAAGGGTTACAATCCAGCTTCCTCCGAAACTCTATTTCCTCTTCGTGTAAAGCTCGAGAATAAAAGATTATTTCAACGCTTACCAATTGCCTCTTTTTACACGGCCGATCAAAGCAGTCTCTTGATTCTTAGCATCCGCCAAATGACGAAGTGGAAGCATCATCAGGTGCCATATTGTTCACATTCACGTCACAGCAACATAAGCATTATAGGTCCTGGTGGATATAACACGGATAAATGACGGATGAATATCAGCTCCAGGAACTGATGCATTAGGACCCAATGCAACCCAAGCCCATTACCTATCGGTTTTCAGTTTGTTTATACCTATCACCTCACCTCTAATGTGAAAAGGGGAGATAATACTTTTCAAATGCGGAAACAAAGATGTCTTAAAACAAGTAATATAAAAAAAAGATTTTTAAAGCAAATTCCTAATAAGAAACAACAAAGAAAAATTCTATTTTATAGTTACTTTTTATCAAATAATTACAATTAATATGAATACGTAAATACATAGGACAGAATCACAATATTAAGTGGTAATTACTTTCTATTAATTATCATTAAAGTATCGTATTATTACCCAAAACAATCGTGTCTGTAGAATTTCAGTTCCACTGAATGCTTTGAACGAGAGAAAAAAATCTTTTAAAGTTTTGACCCAAGTCGCTAAAAGTGAAGCAACGTGACTCGGTATCTGTAGTTCTTTAAGTAATTAGTTTCAGTCAAAATTAATTTTAATTAACTATAACTAAATTATCGTATTCTTACCCCAAAAAAATCTGTATAGAAAATTTCAGCTCAAAAGAGTGTTTTAAAATGTGAGAAAAAAACCTTTTAAAGTTTTGACACAAGTCACCAAAAATGATGCCAACCTGGCTGTATTTGTAATTCTTTGAATAATCAGTTTTAATCAATTAATATTTATTAATTATAATTAAATTACTGTATCGTCATCCAAAATAATCGTGTATATAAAATTTCAGCCCAATGGAGCGCTTTAAAATGTATTTTATTAACGATTGAAAATTTGAACAAGATAAATATATAGATCTAATAGTGTAAGAACTTTGAAAAAGGGAGTGTATGGTTCATCGATACAATGATTGAGTCAAAAGGAATGAAAAGATTTCTCCATTTTCAACGCACAAATAAGCGCAAATGAAGGGAATAGATTCTGCAATATCCTTTTAGTTGTGTCAACTACTGAAGAGGAGAAAGTACAAGACTTTGAGCAAGAAAAGAGCAAGACTTTGAAGAACCTGAGTCTTTAGACCCAGATCAATTAGAAGATCGATCGATGGTTGCGAATTAAACAGGACTTAATTGAAAAAGGGTTACAAATTTTTAGAAGATATATACTCCAACGAAGAGAAGTATGTTACGAGGAAATTTTGCGAGAGGGAAAAAAAAATTTTGAGCTGTGAGAGAAACTTTCTACATCAGCAGTTCTTAAACTTTCGATTGCCTCGCCTTCCCCCTTCTATATGTATCAGAGTGACCCACGAAATTCATCGCAGCAAAGAGCTAGATGCACGCGCCTGTCGTTATCCGTAGCTTTGAGCACCATACATACATAAGATTCTTGACTAAGATCTGTTTTCAGCGGCACAAAATAAAAAAATATCTTACTTTATGGGCATAATATGAGGGGTTTACTTTTGTTACTATGTTAATTTTAACTAAACTAGAAAAAGGTTTTTGCTCCATTTGTGACTGTGATTAGTAGTACGATTATGAAAGATTACTTTAGTGAAGAAACTCCTGTGATATTGTAGAATTTGGGGTCATAGTACTTAATGATGTTATGAAGGGTGTGAACAGGGGTATTTTAAAATAAAGATGCAAAAAAAAAAATTCTCTGTGATTTTTATGCATAGAAAAGAACAGTTGTTGAACCCTTTTGGAATCTGAACTAAGCAGCCCAACTTTGAGGAAATTCGGCTGCGGTTGTGTGTAATAGTTTTCTTTTGATGAAAAGTCAAAGAGTTAGGTGACATCTTTTCTTCAAACCCAAACTCACACAAACAACTTTAATTTTAATAAAACCAGCAAAGTGATTTGCTGGATTTGTGACTGCGATTAATATTACGGCTTTGTAAGATGACGTTAGTGAAGAAGTTTATAGTAAAGTTGTAAAATTTGTGGTTACAGTTGTGACGGGCTCACGCGTCTTTTCTTTAACATGTCCTTTGGGTTCTTTGGGCCAGAATTAATGGCAACTCTTTTCCAACCAAATCCAAGAAGTGAAGTGTGAATGAAAGATGCAAATTAACAAGCTTTTAAATATCGGAACTTAGAGGAAGCGAGATTGCAATTTGATGGCAATTTGTGGCAGTTGATGGCAAGTAGAGGATTGTTAATATAATTCGTGGTTCAAGTTTGGATAAGGTTACGTGGCGGTGATTAGAGGTTATAAGTGATAAAGATATACAGAACCAAGGTGCATACCAGTGCACGCAATTAAATACAAGGTTGCCTTTATGATATTAGTGATTGATTTTTCAGACTGCAACAAGGTAGGATTGACTATTTAATAATAGAATCAGTGATTGTATTAGAATTGAGTGTAAGCGATTCAGTTATTGATAGTGGTCCGAGTTAGGTTAAGTCGTTATTATCTATATATATTGTGTGTTGCGTATTTTGCCATCGTAGATTCTCTCCCATTAATTATTATAATTTAATTTGTTAGAAGTTGAAAATCTTAACAAAGATATATTAAGATTATGTATACCTCTAGTTGCTCCGTTATTCCTACACCTCTAGCTCACGCTCCGAGAAATATTCTCCCAAGAGGACAGTAGCTAATGATGTATGATGGAGGATGTCACTTTTCCACATATTCAAATCGTCTTCACTGATCCAAGTGTTGGGGATTTTTTCCCCAGAACAGATCTGGCCCCGTCTTTCACATAGTGGCCGCTTATAGTGAAGTGAAGAGACGCACACACGGAGACGCCTTAAGCCATGGTCCAACTGGGCTTGGGCGCAGGGCTTCGGGTCACATCTCGTTTTCGACTCCGATGACCGTTGGGGCCGTGGTAGCCTATTGGTCAAGGTATCGGATCGTGTTTGGCGTGTCATGAGTACGAGCCCAGTACCACTAAAGACCCGCTGTGTAGGGGAGCGGTGCACGTTAAATCTGTGGAAAGATCAAACAGTCTTTCTGTTGGTGTGGTGTGGTAGTTAGGGGAGGGGGTGCCAGCTCAGGTATTTTCGCCTTTTGTCAGGTCTCTTTTGACCAGGATTCAAAATGACGAGGTCTGTCGCCAAAAGCCCTCGAGTAGCTGAACAGTGCGACATTAATACTCACTTGCTATGATGACCGTTGTTCACGTATAGGCTAAGATCTATCACCGTATACTATCATCAATCATTTTGTTAAAACGCGGCAGTCGATCGAGCAGGTTTAAGCTATAGTAAATTATGTACATTTATTACTACTTTTAAGGGTCATAGATGAGGCCTACTTTTGTGTAGAGGCCCAGGGCCTCAAGAAGTCATAAGACGTCCCTGCACACAGATAGCAAAGTTTGAATTTTTGTAGTTGATCTGAAATTTTTATAACCCGCTTGAATGGCAATAATATCGGGAAAATGTGCATCCGAGTTAAAACCAGAATGGAACTCGGCCGAGGAGACCTTTCTATTCTATTTTTATTCTTCTTACACTAAGCCTGTTTTCTAAAAAGCTCTTTCATTTCAGGGAATTCTGGGAAATCCTAAAAAGTTACAGCTCCGATCTTCAGAAGCAGTTCCTGAGATTCACAACCGGAAGTGATCGAGTTCCCGTCGGGGGAATGGGAGAAATGACCTTCAAAATATCCGCCCTCAACCACAACACTGATATGTAAGCCTTTTTCATTTCACTTACCCTATTTCTCATTCAGCTGTAGCTATCGAATGTATAATCAGCAATAAAACATGTGGCTCCTTTATGAAAACAGCAACTTCTTTTATTTTGCCTATTTCAGTTCACTCTGTTGTCGGTTGGTCTTGTAATAGAGATGCAATAGTGCTTTGATGCGAAGAAATTTAGCGTAGACTTTTTAATACCTAGTGATGTGACGAACACCCCCAGCAAACCCCACATTCAGGGGGCGGGGAGGATTCTAGGAGGCCCAAAGTCTGACTGACGCCAAGTAAGGCTTGAGGCCCAAACCCTAACTCTGAAGGGACCTAACCTAACTCTTAAATCCAATGACTTAACGGAGAAAATTAAAAAACATCTAGGAATTAGAAACAAATAGTAATGTCTTCTAAACACGGTAAAACAAAAACGTCATAGGCCTTCAACATTTAAATTATAAATTTACTTAAACAGAAAGAAAAAGTGTTTCTCCATACAATACCACTTTCAAGGTCTTTATGAACCAAAATTAGAGACACTTTAAACCGATATCCTCTTTTTAAATCTAAGAGTAATATCAATATCGCTTTTTGCTTTTTTTAGCAACACATTAATGGAACAGAAAACATTTTATTGAAAGGTTGTACTAAAACAGGTGTTCGGAATTACGACCAGAAGTCGTCTGGCAAGTCTCACAGTCATGCTGCATGGAATTACTGACGTTCTGGAAACTTTCTCCTGGCAGTGGTAGATGGCACTGAACTAAAGGTTTAGTGAACATTGATACTGAGTGAAGTCATCATTTACGGTCCATTTCCTGAGGTGCTGTGTTGTTGTTGTTTCTAATGCAACCTCTCTGACGTTGTCAGATCGAGGCCCACGAAATTCATCGCGGCAAGGGGCTAGAAGTACACCTGCGAGCACCATACAGGTGACAGTAAGAATTAGCTCAGCGAAATTCCCGGAAGGGATGATAGATGGCGACACCACCTATTTCCACCTCCTCAATTTAGGCATGGAACTGAAGGGGAGGGTAATATTATTCAGTCCCCCTGCACTCGTGATTCAACCCACAAGACTTTCGGACCCACTAATTTAACGAGCACGTACTCCGTGTGTACTTGGAGGATATTTGTGGCATCTCACAAATATCCTCCGATGCTCTACCCACTAGGATACCCATGGTCCATTTCCTGAGGTAGTAGAATGAACGCAAAAACAAGGAACTGGTCGACATGCTGATAGTGCATGGATATGCAAATTGTGATGTAGTGGGTGGTTGTACTCGCTGGTTATACCAGAAACGCTACCCCAACAGGCGTGTTCCACATCACACAACTTTCGCAAATATGGAATGAAGGTTACATGAGACTGGTTCTTTAACGAGTTAACTGGTTATTTTTTTTTGGGAACGAGACTCCCGTTCCTACAGTTGAAAACCTCATCTCTCGAATACCTGTAGCTGCCTGAAGGACCAGAAATCGTCCAGAAAGTAAAGAATTCCCTGCAGCACCACTATTAACCCAGCCAGACGACTTATGGTCATCATTTCAAATACAACCTTTCAATAAAAGGTTTTCAGTTGCTGTTTCTTTTTGCACCATAGTTCGCAACTATGGCATTTGGTAACCTGCATTGCTGTAGGATCATTACTGCACACCCTCCGAGTTGTAGCTAATCGCCCTGTATACATCTTTTAGATTTTACTCAGTATTACATACAGGGCGCTAATATGGCTTTAATTTCGCAAAACTGTCTTCAGCCTGCTGTGTTTGTAGTATTTCTCTCATTTGGGATTTTTACATATTGCAGGTTACCTATTTCTCATACTTGCTTCAACCAACTGGTGTTACCAAGGTACAAGAACCGAGACATTCTGCGGGAAAAATTAACCATCGCCATTTCTAACGCTGAAGGATTTGGCCTCGAATGAAGCGCCCTCTACAGCCAACACTGCATTACTGTGATGATTAAGAAAAGATGTTTGATTTGGGAAGAGAGTAAATTGCGTAACTGCGCATGTTCGTTGGGTATTCATTATATTATATCCATCTGTTGAATATATATACAGAGGTAATAAGTTACAGACTTTTTTGAAATTTATTTTAATATGAATAGAATTTAGCTATGAATTGAATATCAATATCCTTTAAAAACAATCATTAAATAAAACACCTGAAGATGACTTTAAATTTTGAAAAGTGCACCGTTTTTTCACTCCATAGGTCATATTCTATCCACAATTCAATACGAAACCAATTAATGACAAACTTTTAAAAGAATGTTCACTTTTCATTCAGAAATTTGCCACGAAAAAAAGATGAAATAAGAATTATACAATTAATAGAAGAAAAGAAAAATCATACCTCAAATATAATCCTTTTTTTATTGTTCATGTGATCAAACTTCAGTAACTATTCGCTTTTGAACAACGGACATGCGCATTGACAGCTTTTACTCCCAGTTGAATCTGAGTTCAACCGCAAGAGTTCCTGAAGCGAGTGAGATTTCTGTGATGTGTATAAAAATAAACTGTATATTTGCGATTACGAGAAAAGAGGAAGCTATTCTGAACAAATTAAACTGTAAATATGTATTCTTTAAAGACATATAATAAAGCGCATAAACTACACCTATTTGAGTCAATTTTGGAGTCTTGATAAAAAATAATGACCCCGAGGACAATGTACAATATTGCAACAGTTGAATTCCTCTGTATGATGAACACAAGTCTACCTCCTTAATACCACCATGTGATGTTCATTGAATTTTTTATTTTATGTGTTGCCCTCTTACGTAATAATTTTTTTTTAAAAAAAAACCTTTTTAAAAACAAGCTTTTATTTAAATGAGCTAAAAAGAATCACAATTTGTAACTTTACGTTTTATTCAGGGTTTGAGCAATTTTCAAAATTTTTTTAAAAAGACAACTGTTAATTTTAAGATTATTTTTAATAACTTCCGCAATAAGAATGCTATCTTCTCTAAATTACAGTTTCAGGTCATTTCGGAGGCGCCGAGAAAGAATCCGAAATAGGATTTAAAAAATTCTCTCAAGTTTTCAAGTTGGAACCGACTTTTTTTTTCGGGCCCTGGCCACCTGGAACCCCACCTTTGACCCCAGAGCCACGAAGCTTCGCACGTAGACTCGACTCGACCCGCGCTATCAATAGGTGGTCTTTGTTCGTGTAAGTTGTGAAGTTACGGGGCCCTTTCGAAATCGGGACTCACCACTTAAAGGGCCTTGCTTCGAGACTAAAATTTAAACAATTATATTTTTGTAATCTACTTCACGAGACGTTTCTATAAATGCACCACTTAAGTGAATAACGACGTAAATTTCGAAATTCTTAGCTAAGTCCGATGAAAATAAAAGTTTTCTTATCGTATCTGGAGGGGGTCCCTTTTACACCAGAGCTTAGATAATTGTATTGTACAAGCAACTCAACCAGTCCTATCTAGTGATACTTTTTGTGTGAAAATTCGTGTAAACTCAGGTGTTGGGGGCCCTAGTTCCTATAAGAGACCCCCTTCGAGGCCAGGACCGAGAAAATGCATTGCCATCCAAACTAAACGTGTATACAAAATTTCAGCTCAATCGGTTGAAGACATCTTCTTCAAAATTGAGCTGCAAAATTCCACCTGAACAAATTACAATGCATGTTAAATAAAAGCTTGTAAAAGGCTGGCTGACACCCCAAATTGCAAAACGTATTTTGTTCCCAATGGGCAGCATATAAGCAACTAAACCTTTGCAGACACGGCAGGTCCCCAAGAGTGGAAGCCACTTCGTGGGTGGCGCCATCTAGTGGCGGCTTCCGCTACCGAATTTCGACTTTAAAATTTTTTTATTCCTTTCAGTCTCTCGTCGGATGCTAAATGTGGCCATGATTTAATTTTGCCGACAGCATCAGAGCCAATTTGATACTCCAAGGATCTTTTACATGTCACATAATCGGTAGCGCACACAAAAAATTTTCAAGGGAGGGGAGAGGGTCGAAAGTCCACCATTTTGGTATAATGTTCCAAGACGCCACCCAACATATTCTTTTGATTTTGTCGATTGTCGAGAACAAAAACCATACAAAATTAATTATTTAATAAATAATTAGCATTAATTAATAAAATTAACTGTTAATAACAAATATATTATTAAACTTTACGTAATATATACATAATATTATAACTAATCGAAAAAAATTAAGAGCTATGGGGGGGTGTCCGTATACCTAGGACACCCTCCTTGTGTACGTCACTGAACATAATCATATGACATGCGTGCCTAGGATTTGCCCATTCAGAAAATACATCTACTCCAGCCAGCGTCAAACCCGCAACCTTTTGCTTGCGACCTCTAATCCTCTGTAGCCGACTGTTGTGCAAAACGTCATTTCCGCCCAATGTGCTTCCTTTCCCATTCACATTGATTGGTCAGATGAATTGAAAAATTGAGTAACACAGGCAAAGTTATTCCTGTGTTTTGAAATGGCCGTGGTAGCATAGTGATAGGGTCACGAACTCGTGGCCAGAGTGTCTTGGGTTCGAGTCAGGGGTCCACTGAAGATCTACCGCAGTGCTTCTCAGTTTTAATATTTGCCACTCAATATTCAATTATAATTTTCATCATGCCCCCTTCGTACAATAGCAATGTATTGAATTCAATAATACTATACTTTTACGCTAAGGCTGCAATACGACGTTAGCCTTTGAAGTGCCTACGGTGTATATGAATGTCTCACTCAGCCACAGCGTTAATTGCCCCGGACGTACATATACGTCTTTAGAAAGTGTGATCTTTTCTGTGCATTGCTATCCATAAAATTATTCCGAAAACTTTGGAATCGAACAAAGGGCCCTTGACAGTGTTTGCGTTGAATTTACTCATTTCAGAAGCAGGAATAAATAAAAGCAATAAAAAACTGCTTTTTTTCATTCCTTTTCTCTCGTAACTTTTAATTAGTAGTTAAGAGATTTATTATACACCACATGAATTATCAAGATGAGTGTTAATTTTTGTACATAATTTTATATATGACCATCCCATGGGGGTCACTGGGAATTATTCAACTGGTCCTAAACTTAGTAAATTCGTTACAAAATACATTGTGTAGCACTGATATGAAGGGTGTTTTTTTGAGAGGTAGAGAACTTGAAATTGCAATAAAACAACGATGTATTATTTGATTGACATTTATTCGAAAGATAATCTTGTGGCATTACATTTTAAATATGATGTCTGGCTCGGATGTAGTCCAATCTGGACGTCCAATTTTCGATGACTTTTTCCAACATTTGTGGCCGTATATCGGCAATAACACGGCGAATGTTGTCTTCCAAATGGTCAAGCGTTTGTGGCTTATCCGCATAGACCCGTGACATTACATAGCCCCACAGAAAATAGTCTAGCGGTGTTAAATCACAAGATCTTGGAGGCCAATTCACAGGTCCAAAAAGGTGAAATTAGGCGGTCACCCAACGTGTCTTTCAATAAATCGATTGTGGCACGAGCTGTGTGACATGTTGCGCCGTCTTGTTGGAACCAAAGCTCCTGGACATCATGATTGTTCAATTCAGGAATGAAAAATTAGTAATCATGGCTCTATACCGATCACCATTGACTGCAACGTTGTGGCCTTCATCGTTTTTGAAGAAGGATTCCACCAGCCCATAAAGCGCAACAAACAGTAAGTTTTTCTGGATGTAACGGTGTTTCGACATACACTTGTGGATTAGCTTCACTCCAAATGCGGCAGTTTTGTTTGTTGAGGTAGCCATTCAACCAGAAGTGCGCTTCATCGCTAAACAAAATTCGCTTATGAAAATCGCGACCATTATTTTCGAAATAAAATTGCACAATTTGAAAGCGTTGTTCAGGCGTGAGTCTATTCATGATGAATTACCAAGCCAATCTGAGAATAAATCACTTGACAGCTGTTAAATCGGTCGCCATCTTGGAAAGTAATGCCAACTTAAACTTCTATACCTGGAAAAAAACACTGTATTTACAAATGTAATATTCAGTGTAAATGTGCATTTGATTTTTTATGTCAGAATATATTTTGTTTGTTTACTTTCAGTAAAGTTATAATTTTTTTGAATAATCTTTTGGCTTTTCAATATGCTCGCGCCCCCTTTGTAGAGTTGTCACACCCTTCAAGGGGGGTGCGCCCCACAGTTTGAGAGACGCTATCTACCGTAAAGACAGAAGTGGCAAATCTTTATAGATATACAGACCATTTTCTTTCTGAAGAATTATTATTTTCCCAAGAGTTATTTACAAAACTAAATATTAACAACTCAAAACTCATTATTTACTACGAAACAGTACATTTTGCAGTGTACAGTAGTAAATGTTTTAGTTAGACGTGTAATTCAAATTTAAAAAAACCTTAGTGGGGTTCTGTGTTGTTGTAGATTAGATGACAAATACTTACATTAGGATTGTAAGATGTTACTTTAGTAGAATGCATGCTGAATTGGAATCATCTGCCAGTTTCTAAGGGAGTCTTTAATGTTATTCCTTTCTGCAAAGAATAACTCCCAGGCATATATAAATGTAAATATGGTTAAAATAGCATGAGCCACCTTCTTCAAACAGTTTAATGTATCTGGAATCCGTTTGACAGACAATGTGTTCTACGTGTAACTGTTCCAGAACATAGAACACACACCGCTTTGTTGCCTTTCCTTATCATGCCGTATTTCTCGGTCCACCAAGTTTGAAATTCTCTGTGACACTAACTATCTTTTTTTTAACTTGCCATGAAATAACGGTTAGTAATCGTAAATATAACACAAATAAACTTTAAAATACAGTAGTGTCAGCCCATGCTCTGTGTAGACAAACTTTGATTCATTAGTCCACGACGTAACTAAGGCAAGGCAATAACAAACAACCGCGACAAATCCCTCGCGTTTGATCGTAATACTTCACTTTGCTACCTTGAACTAAAAGGCAAACCATTTGGATCGGTGGTGTGCCCAAAGAATTGTTTCACGCGTGCCTTTGGCTCGCCATCCCTGGTATAGAAGAAGCAGATGCACGTTAAATCTGTCCCATTGGCGTAGTGTCGTCTCCTGACCTGGAGTTGCGAGGTTTGTCACCAATAGCTATCGTATTGTTTTAGGGTTCTACGTTTATAGAACTGCGGTAGTCTCCAACAAAGAACCTACTTCCTATTAGGGAGCTAGTGACTGCCGTGAATTAAGAGTTCAGTCACCAGTGGTAAGAGAGTGTTGCCAGACACAACATAATGCGTGCCACATCAAAATATTTATAACGGAAGCAGAATTTTTTTTCAAGGAAATTCATTTGTAAAATATGCTAACAACATACCCGTTTACATCTATATAAGTTTTTGCGAATTAAAAAATCTGAACATAGCGATGGATTTCTCTCCTATCAAAAGAATTAACTGGGCTCTATCACAAAGCCACAGGTGCAGGTCGTCCAGAACAAAGGAGGTCAACCCTTAGAACTTCGTGTGGCCAACCTTAGCGTCACAAGTTCTATATCTGGTGGACCACTAACTTGTCTGATCATCTGATGTTATTTTGGTTAAAGTTAACATTGCCGCTTGCATTAATAACCGCTGAAGTTATTTTTAGCACAGTAAACAATCCAAGCGTATAAACTCCGTTTTTCACCGTGTTATTTGGTGGCTGTGGTAGCCTAGTGATCAAGGTAACAGACTCGTGTTCGGCGTGTCACGAGTTCCAGCCTGTAACGTTGACGACCCGCCGTGTAGGGGAGAGATGCATGTAAAATCTGTCGAGAGCTCAAACGTCCTCCCAATGGTGTGGTAGCTAGGAGACGGAGATGCCAGCTCCAGTGAGACGTTACTATTCACTCACTCACAGTGTTATTTAGGATTCGATTGCTTGGAGGCCTAAAGGCAGGGGCGGCTCTAGGGCCGGAACCCTGCACGAGGCGGCAGATTTTAAGGCTGCTATTAGGATCGAAAAATATTTTTTTTACAAAAAATTAATATATTTTCTGAAATATTTTTGGGTGTGAATTTGGTATTTCATTTAACGTATCTTATTTCCTTATTTTATACTTTGTATGTTTGATATCAATTTTCTTTTATGTTGAAACTTGACGAATTCGAAGCGGGAGTATATGTTAAATTATGAAATTTTTGATTTGCTTACACATTTTTCACTAGTAACTTTCTTCCCATTCCGGAGTATGGTCACAATGGAGATTCCTTTTACTCATACAATGTCATCTATCTACAAAAGGGAAGATGTGTTTGGTAGTTAGAGAGCCACAGTAGATATTTTACTTTTGTCTTGAGTGTAGTTACTATCAGTTAAAACAGGGCTTCTCCAACTTTCAATACTGGCGACCCACTTTTCAATCATAATTTTTATCGCCCCCCTTATACAATAATTATGTATTGAATGCAATAATAATGCACTTTTTGACGCTAAAGCTACAATATGATCTTAATTATAAACCACATATAAATTAATAAGATAAGTATATTAAATTTATATATGTTACTTTTAAGTAATATATGTTTTATTTTTCTTTCTCGAATTTTTTAAGTTGGAACAATTGCAAAATGCCGTGGCTGCTTTGAAGATAAAATATAAATCTCAGCCAAATATAAAAAGAAGTTCTCGGAGTGTCAATTTCTAATTGTAAATCTTCCTTTGAGAAACTTTCCTCTGCAAGACAAGCCCATGGAAGTTGCTAATACTTATTAAATTTGCTCTTAATTTAGTAATAATAAATTAGTTATAAGATATCTTGTGCAGCACTGATACATTAAAGTCTGAAGTACCCCTTCTTCGCAGGAGTTCATTTTTAAAAAAAACTAAAACATTCTTGATATAATAGCTGGATTGTAAAAAGAATAAACCCACAAATGCGCGACAATATTTACGAAAATGTAAAATGATATTTTAAAATAAGAGTGCTCATATTATAATTAGTTTTAAGTGAACTGTAATTTTAAGCCTCACAGAATGAGCATTTAAAATTAATATTAAATAATGAAAAATATAATATAAAATTCCGATGAGAGAAGAATAATTGTGTTACTTTTTAATATTTAAAGCGAGAAGACTTCAAAATGTTTTATCCCAGGAGCAGGCACACACTCGATACTAACGTTATTGGTGTCGCGGGGGGATTGAGTCACCCCAAACCTTTTTTTTATAATTATTTTTAATGTACACGATATAAATCATGATTCCAGTGAATAATTTAATCAAGAGAAAGAAAACTTACCTACTTTAAAGGACTTTTCAATTTTTCTTTAGTAACAAACAAACAGTTTTGCCTGAATTAACGATTTCATGATCTGTGTGCCCCGCGAGACCACTTCCAAGTTAAAAGTGTGTTCAATATATAATATGGATGTTACTGCAAAAACAATTAGGTAAAACGTTTTTCATTAAGCTTTATATGTTCGAGAGTACTCATAAAAATAAATCTCTTGGCCAAGTAATTCTTCAAAGTGTGCTCT
The DNA here is from genome assembly GCA_019973935.1 of Trichonephila clavipes. Classification (NCBI taxonomy): domain Eukaryota; kingdom Metazoa; phylum Arthropoda; class Arachnida; order Araneae; family Nephilidae; genus Trichonephila; species Trichonephila clavipes. The sequence continues at coordinate 132,525 of BMAU01017786.1, forward strand.
CTGTGGTTTTCCAAATATCAAACGCTTTTACATGGAACTCCGCCCCCTCCCACAGAAATACATTATTTACAACTTTCCTAAATGAGAAACAAACACATAAGAGAGGAGTCATAACTAACAGTACCAATAACTTAGGTCCAACTTGTTGAGCAAATATATTCTGCTGCCTACAGCTTTATATACAGTATTTCATAACACATAGTGATGAATTTTTTATCTTCCTAAATTTTTTCGATTCTGGATCTGGATTTTGTTTTTTCTCTGAAAGAGTAGTAAGAAAACGTAATAAAAAATCTCTCATCATGGAATTACAGCAAATCAAATAAAAGTTTCTTTTATTTGGTTATAGGATCAAATATAGCTAATTAGGTATTGAAGAAGTTTTTATTTTTGATGATGTTATTTCGCCAGATGATAAATATAAATTATATCAGAGTAAAAGTGCATTCATTTATTATGTCTGAAAGTATTCTGTTTTTATCCATTCCAGTAAATTAATTCTTTTAAAATCTTTTATTTTCGATATGCTCGCGCCCCCCAGGGGAGCGGGCCGCACAGTTTGAGAAACACTGAGTTAAAATAAACGTTTTTCATCTCCGCCATCAGTCAACTCTTTTTAGAAGAAATTAGCCAGCTGAATTGGGTGACTCCTCTTAAATTTAACTCGCCTGAAATAATAAAAAGAAGTTATGTCCTTAATTTCGAAATATTTTGTATTTTTATGACTTAAAATAATATATATATATATATATATATATATATATATAAAGAAATATGTATTATATACCAAAAATAAGAAATAATAGATAAAGAACATAACAAGAAATAGCATAATAAAAATATAAAACCTGAACATGAAGAACAAAATTATAGAGAAATAAAAAAAGAAACTACAAAAAAGAAGAACCTAGCGAGTCAGAAAGCAATTTCGGATTTAGGACCGAATAAGTGGGGTTAAACTAGTTTGAAGGCGCCAACCTTCCCCCTTTGCAACTCGGTAGGAAAACCAAATAAAATAAAATAAACAAAACTTCAGAGTTTGGATAACTCAGAGAGTATGAAAAAACCACTCATTACTATTATGTAACAAACTCTCCCAAACTCTTAATGCAGAAAAATCACAAAATAATTACGTAAGAAAAGTAGAAAAATGCTAAAACAATTACATAAGAAAAGTATCTTTCAAGAAATAATTTAACAAAATTTCTTTACTCACGGAGCTTTTACGAGGAGAATCAAGCGTCTTGACATTAATGAAAATCGATTATTCACCAAGTTAAAAAATTCGAAAATACATAAACACATCTTTTGAGCTGACTTTTAAACCAGCCAGCAAAGACAGGTATAAAAAAAGACGACAATCAAATACGGTAGAATTTGAATTGGTTGATTGTCAAAAATGTAAATTTGCTAGGCTCTAATTTGGTTGGTTGTCAACAATGTGTAAGATGTTCAAGATGTGTGTGGAAAAAATGTAAACTGTGATATGAGTGTTATGATATAATCTTCACAGCAAGACCACTAACATGCTGACTTTGAAATCCTATTGTTGTGTGGTGGTTTTGGAATTCGAAGTAGCAAGACGGTTAATGTATTTGTGATGAATATAAGTTCTTAAGAAATTAAAAGGGTATTCATGATCTAAACAACATTGAAAAAATTGTTTTATATTATTGTATTTATCTATTTTGTGGGTAGTTAAGTTATCATTTCTAAATAAAAATTCAAAATGATATTTCTGTAAATTGATATATGCAAATTACTATTCCATACGGGAATTTTAATTATATGGAACTTAAACGAATATCTTTTGTCAAAAATGTTACTGACTACATTATTGTTAATAAGATGCAAGTCTAAATCCAAGAATTCCACCATATTAGAGTTGAAGTTAGTTTTAAGGAGCTTGAGATAATCAGGGTAGAACGTAATATTTGGTTTGTATTCATTATTTTTACCAAAAATTATTATATCATCTATATAACGATAAATTAAGTAAGAATCATTTACAACATGATCTATTTCAAAAAATGTAAATATAGGTTCGCTAAACAATTACTAGCTGGACCACCCTGAGGTAATCCTTTGATCTGTTTATAAAGATTCTGATCAAATGCAATGAAATTTTCTTTTAATACGAGGTTAACAAGAATATCAAATTTATCTTTTTTCATTGAAGTATATAATTCATATTTATCATAAATTAACTGTAGAACCTTAATCATATCGCCAATATCTATAGAATTAAAAAGGTCCTCGAAATCAAAGCCATGCATGGAAAAAATTAACATATCCTTAGTAACTCTAGCAATCTCTAAGCTATTTTTAATTATTGCCGTGTTTTGTAAATTATCAATTATATTTTGAAGAAGAGATTGTAAGATCTTCCCAGACCTCGTGATATATGTATTGTATCCATTAGTGATACTACGGAATTTTATAGGGCTTTTATGAAATTTTGGTGTTAAAAAATACTTGGATATTTAATATTATTTAGATGAATATTCAGTCTTTTGTTCAAAGCTAAAAGACGATTATCATCTTCTCTATTAATGTGAATTGATTTTTGAAAGGAATTATTATTTAAAATGTGGTTACATAATAATTTATTGTAAAAGTATTTACAAATTATGGTATAATTAGCAGAGACCTTATCAACATATGTAATCACGAAGTCATTTTGGATATTTTCTATTGATGATTTAAGATCTTTATACACAATTTCATTTTCAACAGTGAAATCTAACTCCCGAATTTCTGTTGCTACATAAGATCTAAATTGATTGAATGCTTCAATCGGCATTCCGTATTTAATTGCAATTTTAAGGTAGAATTTATCTAAATCTTTTATGATTTGTTTCATAACGTTAGATTTATTTTTGTGATCATCAGTCTAAAACCGGTACCTTTTTCCATAAAATTTCTTAACAAATCATCTTTCACGATGCTAAGGTCTCCTGTGACAACGTGCTGATGATAATCATCAATATAGTCTCGATATAGATTGCATTTGCATGATTCTGAACTTAGGAGCTCCGAGATTTGATTATAATTAAATATAAATCTACCAAGTTTCTTGTTGTATTTGAAAGCCTTTTAATAATAATATTTTTAATAGGAAAAAAAGGATTGATATTTTTGAAATATACTTGAAAAATTAATTTTGTTAAAGGATTTATTCATAAATAATAATGTACAATATTCTGTAGAGTAATTTTCACTTGCATCTAATTTAATATTCATTTTTTGTACTAAATAGTTATTAAGGTCTGGAATCATATGCATACCATGAGAATCCTGAAATTTATATCTGCTTAAAATATCTGTCATAATTTTAATTTCAGCTTTATTCATGCCAAACATAAATGATTTAATTAAGCCTGTGTTGTAGTTATCATCAAATTTAACAGCTAATTCTAACATAGAATTCTTGAGGGTTGACATGTCTCTAGTAACTCTTTTTCTACGTTTAGCTCTTGAAATTCTCGCTAAACGAATATCATTACTATTATCAATAGATTTATCAAAATTCGGAATATATAATGAATCCTCGGATTTTTGTTTAAAAGCTAATAAGACACTTTCACCTTTCCATATAACATTCAAACCATAAGGATAATATGATCTAAATGAACCTATAAAAAGTTTTCGAACCATAATCTTTGTTTAATATTTGTCACTATTCTAAGTATATGTACAGTTATGTTATTGAATCCATGTTTATGAAAGTGTCCTCTCAATCTTAGCCTGGTTTTTGTTGTAATCAAATTTCCTTGTATCAGACCTATGTTGATTTAATCTAATATTGATAGTGTTTGAAGTCTGACCTATATAAGCGAATTTACATATGTTGCATGTCATTTTGTAAACACAGTTAAAAAGCTTACAAAATATATAACCTGCATCCATATCCAACTGTTCACCACTCATCATGCCACACGCCTTGCATCTTTTATCAGTGCAAGATCTAAATTTTAGTTTTAAAACATGAATATCTCTGAAAAACCTGGTTTCCAATATGTTACTAAAATCCTTATCTCTTTGATTTTTATCTATACAATCGAAAACATGAATATTTCGTTTTGCTGTACGAGATAAATTCTTATATTTAGAGTTCCAAAAAATTCGAGTTTTAAAAATTCTAACACAACAATGTTTAGATACAGAAGGGTAAGCCGAAAAATTATGATTACCAAAACAATTCATACATTTTTTTGTATTTTTTAAAAAATTTAGTTTTATAGTATATTACATATATATATATATATATATATATATATATATATGTAATAATTCCCCCTAGCATCCTTTAATTGACTCTTTTTAATAATATTGAAATAATCTTTTAATTATTTGGTTCGAAACTAACACCCTGATTGTAATCGTAATCGACTAATAATATTACATCATAAATCTCTTTCCCGCCCCTTGTAACCAATCAGAGCTCTTATTACAAAAATGTCACGTGGTCTTCAACGTCAGGTATAAATGCCGATGTCTGAAAACTTCGCTCGTTTCTCTGTAGTCATGTATTCTGTTTGTTAGATATCCTGACTGGTTTTAACTAGCGTATTTGATGTGTTTGAATCAGAATTTCATTATCATCACTTAATTTTTACAATAAAGCAGCAATGGGCTAAGTGAAAGCTGAACTCATGTAACCATCCAGTTTATTTTGAAAGGAGATTGAGCTTCCCTGAGGGAAGCAGGTACTCCAGTAATCCATCAACTTATATTGAATCAGAATTTATATGCCCCAATGATCAAAGCTGAGTTGCGTTACAAAATAAAAATTGTTTTTTGAAGTATGAGCGAATTTTTTGTTTCAGTTTTTTGTTTTTTTTACGTTGTTTGAAGGTTTTCCGAAGTATTGCCTTTCTGTGAAAATACTAAAGTTTTATTTTCTTTCATTGTTAAACTGATTATCTAGAGCAGAGGTACTCAAACCTTTATTTATGCAGGGCCGCATATATATGTTGGTTTTTCACGCCGACCGCAACATGAGGATAAATGGGGGAGAGAAATGCTTTGTCCAAGATAACATTGGTAATTGGATCAAAATATTATAACTTCTCTGTTTTGCTTTTTAAATTACTATTTTGTTTTATTTATGTCATAAAACTAAATAAGAAACGTTTAAGAAACACTCCTTCACAATTTCTGCTTCAGTAAACAGTTTCATATGATTACCAATAATATAACTACATTCACAGGATGTCTTTGTTCCCCTGTGATATTACTACAGACAAAACACTTTGTTGCTGATGCAAAGACTATTCAAGAAAACTTATCACCTCTTCGAGAGATCTTCGAGGAAAAGTGTCATTGAGTTATTCCTGTTTATCGATATTTTTTAAATACAGCACTTTCGTGAGAAATCAAACAATTAATGATTCATGTTAGTTTTTCACTACATAATAGTCACCCGATCGTCTTGAAACTATCTATTTTTTCGAATATTTTTAGCTTGCAAGGTATGAAAAATAACTAAAAATGATTTCTACCTATTAACATTTATTGTAACCATTCCAAATAGAAAAGGAATATCAATTCTTACCCGTACGACACCGACAGCAAAAAGCAAAATCGATATATTTGATTTCTTAACAAAGAATTTCCCACCAAATTTTTAATACATTGTTCTTAAATAAATAAATTTCTCAGGGCAACGGGTCACTCACAAAGGCCGCAGGTTGAGCATCGCTGGACTTATTCAGTTACTTCCGATTCCATGCATCCATTCGAAAATTAGATTGTGTTCTTAGAATTTCATTCTTTTTTAAGTTTGGGAAGCTCTTAGAAATTGATGTTTTAATCAGGGGCGTAGCTACCGCCGTATCAATGATACGGGGCCGAAGGAATTTTGATGCAGGGCCCCCTCAGAGCTAGCTACGCCAGTGGTTTTAATTTTAGGAAGTTTTTCGTTTTGCTAAAAAGTTGATGTAATTCATTAAACCAATGAATATTCAGGGACGTCTTAAGATCCTGGGAAATCCTAAGATTTTTTGAGACCCCGGGCCCTCATGTAAAAGTAGATCCTACCTGGGATCTTTGAAAGTAGACAGTATGTAGCATGCATTGTCATTTACTCGTTCAAACGGTGATATGAAATGAATAAATGTGCACGACTCATAATCTCACAAACCGGCTCGACCGATGGCCGCTTTTCGACTCAATGTGTTGAATGATTGTTTAAGGTATTAGGCATAGGTCTCGACATGGACAACGGTCATCACATAATCATGCAGTATTATCACTTTTGCCAGTGTTCCCGCAGTTTGAAATTCCCTGTTTTTCGGAGACTATGTGCGGGAATAATATTTGACCAATAAAATTATCCGGATCTAATAATAAAGACAGAGTCGAGAATTAAACGAGGCCCCCACCGATTGCGAGGCCCAGGGCCCATACCTTAAGACGCCCCTGTAAAAAATGGCTGACCCACAATAGAATTGTTGAGCTTACAAATTATAACTCTCTTTAACATAAAATTTCATTTTTCTAAATTTAAATTTACTACTAATGTAGCTACAACCTACCAGTCCAAGTATATTTTTCAGGAGAAAAATATCAGAATGGATGCTTCTGGCAATCATTTGTAATTGTTTTAGGAAGCATAATCGCTAATTCGAAGTATAACAGTTTCTGATTAATGAAATGCTGGTAATGAGTGGCATAACGGAAAATATTAGAGCCCCCCTACTGAGTCAGGTTTTTAGCTCAAAGTCGCGTTTTACAGAGGTTTGCAAAACCGTAACCTTTGAGCCTTTTGAATTCTAGGCGGGTTACACCACTGATGTTAACCGAAGTATTATCCAAACATTTACAGACTTTCCAATGGCCGTGTGTTATTAAAAATTCACTCTTAATCACACACAGTGCCGATTTAAGCTCATTTCACACCTGGCCGCAGAAGATCAACAGGGCCCCTTGGCACTGGAGAATCGAAATTTATTACCAGAAAATCTAAATAAGCCCAGCTTATCCGGGTCTTTCTGCACCCCCACCGAACCCATGGGTGCCCGCCTCAAGCGTCCAATGAATAAACCGGCATTGCTCTTAATTATCAACATTCATGGAAATATATTGAACGATGTATTGTTTGACTGAGTAATTTGAAATTTGTCTAATCTATACAATTGACTATGAAAAGCAGACTGTATACATAAATGATTATTCATTGAGTGACGGTTGGTATATATATATATATATATATATATATATATATATATATATATATATATTATATATATTTCTTTTTCATAATTTCATTTTAATATTTTCTCAGGTTTATCATCCACGTTTTAGAAATAGGCTTAACTTTTCAACATGGCTCTAATTTTCTTTTTTTTTCTATTATGTAGAAAATTTTTGCTGTACAGGGAAGGTGGATTCATAAAGCATTGCTTAGCCCTAAATCGCTGGCCTAATTCAGCGAGAGCTTTAGAAATCATAATAGGTCTCCAGTTTAGTCCAAAGACTTTGTTTGTATCTACATCTGTTGTGTCTCGTGAAATCCAATTTCTTTCTTCTTTGGCATTGTAGGTCTTAGAACTTTTTACTTTTATTTTATTATACTATATATATATATATATATATATATATATATATATATATATATATATATATATATAATTCTCTCTAGCATCATTTTAAGTAACTCTTTAATAAGATTCAAATAATCTTTTAATTATTTGGGTCGAAACTAACACCTTAATCGTAATCGACTAATAATATGACATCATAAATCCCTTTCCCACCCCTTGAACCAATCAGAGCTCTTATTACAAAAATGTCACGTGGTCTTCACCGTCGAGTATAAAAACCGATATTTCTGGAAATCTCGCTCTTTCTTCGCTCGTTTCTCTGTAGTCATGTAGCCGGCTGCTTTGTGTTGTAGTTGATTTGTCTGTGTTGTGTCGTCCATGTTTTCTTCTTGTATGTGTAATGCCGTCCCTACTGGATCTTTATGTGTTTCCACACAGATGTGAAATAAAGGAATACTGATTCATAGGAGTGCCTCTTCGATAATACCGTATTCGAAAATGCTCCACGTAACATAGAAAATCACACCACCGGCCACGCCCAACCATTGGTTCTTTATTATTTAATCAACCACTCGCCACGTCTTACAATTGTTATTGCCAATCTTCTAGAAATATAATAGGAATATTATATATATATATAAGATGCTTTAGGATTTATTAGTCTTCTTTTTAATTTATTTATTGCTATATATGCATATATATACTTATTCTGTACAAACAAGAGAAACCAATCACATTCGAAAAACACATAGACAGTAAGAAAATCACACAATGAAGGACACATGAGCAACCGAGATTAAAATTATAAAATGGATGCTGCAGTATTATAAACATTGCTGACTTAGGATAGCTAATATATAAAATAATTTATATAAAAGTGGAGTTAAACATGTTTTTTGGCCTGCCAACCTTCCCCCCTTTATGTAAATATAATACTGAGCAAAAACCTATTGAATATATATATATATATATAATGTACATGTTTCCATATTCGGAAATATTGTTATTAATTATATACAACGCAATAAATTTCTAGTTTTAAAAAAAAAAAATCAGAAAAATAAAAACTACAAACATTTTGCTAAATATTGCTTAATTCAGAAATACCCAATTACTTTTATTAATATTTATTTAAAAAAAGAAATTCTAAATTGTAAGGATTAAAATTCCTTAGAATAATAACAGTTTATTTTTATAAATTTATCATTTTTCCCCTAGATATAGTTACCTTCATATAATAATATTAGGTCAAATTACTAATTATTATATTTTAATTCATGTATAACTCTAGTGTCACTAAAGTTATGGTAGCTTGTAAACTCTCTTTTAGATTTTTATTTCTATTCTTTTTTTTTTTTTTTTTTTTTTGTTTAAGTTCTACACTTCAGCCATTCCCATGCTTTGAATTTGCATTTGGGTTCAGAATCTGGCAATAGCTAATATAATGTACCAAGATTTAGTGCATGTTCTGCATATTTTTAGGTAACTTACCTTTATACTGTAATCGATTTAGATAATCTATTTGTTCGCGCTTTGTGGTTCACTACACGTATTTTTTACGTGTAAAAATTACGCCACAAATTAAATGGCTGGAACTCTTAGAAAAAGAGTTTTATTAAAGCGTTCTCCATAAGCTCTTACACTCATGCAGTGATCACACTAGCCCCTTCTCGCGACAAATATTCAGCTGTTGCTGTGGGGGTCACAAGAATTATTTGTTCAACACTGAACACTATCCATTATTTTCAATAGGCTCTTGCTCAGTATTATTAACTTAAAGGGGGAAGGTTGACTGGCCACAAAACATTTTCAACACTTCACTTTTATATAAATTATTTTATAAATAAGCTGTCCTCAGTCAGCAATGTTTACAATACTGCAGCATATATTTTATAAATTTTAATTTCTCGTATATACTTCAATGTATGGTCTTCTTACATTCTCACAGTATTTTTCGGTCTTGTTGATAAATGTTCCTCTCTCATTTGTAGAGAATTCAGACTATATATATATATATATATATATATATATATATATATATATATATATATATATATATCCTAAATCGCTCGCCTAATTCAGCGACTGCTTTAGAAATCATAATAGGTCTCCAGTTTAGTCCAAAGACTTTTTTGTTACAATTGTGTCTTGTGAATTCCAATTTCTTCCTTCTTTAGCACTGTAGATTCTAGAACTTCTTCACTTTTATTTTATTATTCTCTCTCTCTCTCTCTATATATATAGTGTCTAAATTCTCTACAAATGAGGGGATATATATATATATATATATATATACATATACACACACATATATACACATCGTGCTTCATGACTAACATCAATAAAGGGTTTAGCAACTTATGGCACTTGTGCCACCAGGGATATCGTAAGGCATGGGCCAACTGGGCCCAGGGCTTTGGCCACAATGAGTGCCTCGCCTTGCTTTCGACTCAGCGTTAATCATAATTTCAATGTTCAAGTGTTATTTCCGGTTATATATTCTCCAAAAAACTGGGAATTGAATTGGGAACGATATGCCAACTGTCTACAGGTGATGACCGTCGCCCACTTACAGGCCTAGGCCTGCCACCGTACACCATTATTGCTCTTTCAATCAAAAGGCAAAGTCAGTCGAGGCGGTTTGTGCGATTGTTAGTCATGCACTTTTACTTGTTTCAGGTTATTTTTTTTTTACGAGCTTGTTACGTATGTTATATGTTATGTACTGTCTACATTTAAGGGTCATAGGTTGGGCTTAAATTTGTATAGCGGCCCAGGGCCTTCTTTTGTTTAGAGGCCAACTTATGTGTCGGGGCCCAGAGCCTCAAGTAATCCCTGCAGTGCAATTCTTGGTGGCACTCTACACTCACTACTCGACAAAATTCTCAATTTTTGAGTGGACGGAAGTTGATAAATTTGTAATGGACCTTGTTTGACAAACATCTTTAGAATTATGGACAGTTACGGATTAAGAAAAAATTCTAAAGGATAACTCTAGAGATAAATCTACAGTTAATTATTGAATGTTATTACTAGAGATTTAATTGTTTGAAGAGAGAAAATTGCATGTACTCTTTCGCAAAGAAGTTGTTAACAACTGAATGCTGAGAATTGTGTGTCAAATGGCGAGTCTAAATTATACCCCTGATTTTACGATATAAAGTAGAGCATTAGGCCTGCATTAAAATTTTTTATTTAACTTCACAATGAAGTGAAATACTTATATTTTATGTTGACTATTTTTATTTCAGTAAAAATACGTAATATATGAACAATTTAATTTTTTTGTATTGATGCTGAAGAAATAGTGATATTTTGTGCTGTTTATTTTTATGTAACGCAATATTTTTAAATGATGCAATAATATATCTATATTGTTTACTTCTCTTCTCTTAATTCTATACGCATTAACGCGGGAGTTGAATCCTATTAATAGATTGGTTTGGTACGCCACGGCAAAAAAGTAGCCGACATCTATAACATTAATAATTATAAAAATTGCTGCCAGTTGGCGCTAGCTGTACATAAGGAGAGAATACAATGCTGAACTAAATAAAATTCAGCAGATAGATAAAAAATCGGTGGAAGAATTGAGTAACGATTCACATTTAAGTCCTATCTAACACTCTCCACAGTCGGAAATAATGCTTCCATTCAGAAACGTTTAGTATAGAGAGCATACTTATTGAAATCATTCAAGATAGCTGCAAGCTGGGGTGTCATTGGGCACTTGTTTTAATAAAACCCTTTGTCCCCCTATTAAATAAGTAAACAGGCTTTAATGTTTTACAACGCGACGAACGAACGAAAATAAGATCAATGGCGAGCGGGCGCTTCTGCTCAGAATGGATGGCGAAGAGGGACGGAATCCGACATGAGAAGGAGCCCATAAAAAGGGGAGGGGCGGGTAATAAAATTGAACATCTGGGAATCGAACCCAGTGCAACGCATTGAGAGCGTGAGTCTTTGACCACGGTGGGATTTTACACAACACGAGATAAAACTTTGTTAATATAAATTTTTAAAAAAAAACGTAACAGAGAAAGTGGTATGTGATATTTCAAATAAAAATATTCTTATACTGTAAATTTCTCTTTAATTTTACTTTTTTTCACACTTAAACCTGAATCAAAGAGAGAAAGCGCCGAGAGATAATTTTAAAATCTAAAGATCACTTGGTGCATGGGAACGATTAGAATCTCTCAAACTCCACGCGTACAAAGGCCACTAGGCATAACGATCCTACCAGAATGACACGTTTAGCTGGGTTACGTTCCTAGAGTACTTAGCCCGCTAGGGCTTTGATCTCTTGCCTGGTGAATTAAAAACATGAGGATAACTTAATTACATTGCCCATTTTATTTAAAGGATTTAAGAAAATTAATAATTTAATGAAATATAAAACAATTTGTTTTTAAATTTAAAATATTGAATAATAGTTACTAATGCATTTACAGAGTTAAAGAATTTTACATTAGCTTGAGTTTCCCTCGGCCAATGACACGTGCGTTTGGGACACTTCTTTTTCTGTCTGAAAAACTTTGAAACTAGATACTACCAGAAACACAATTTAAGATAGATAAGTGTAGAAAACATTACGTTTTGTTTTCTAGGAATAAATTCAACTTTGTGAATCCGGTCTTGCACTAAAAGAGTTAATTTAAGTCACACAATCAGAATTTTATTGTTCGAATGATGCACACAATTACGAGGATGACTCTATTACTAGAATCTCCCTTCCAAATTAGTGGTGTGTTTTATGTCATCTAAAATAGCGGATCTTTCCCATTGATCAGATGGTTCTCGTGCAGCGTCGTAACAATTGGCGGCGCACGTATCATGTATATGCACATGAAAACCGACTCATCATATCCATTTAACCTTTAGGAAAGATCATTAAATTGCATGAGAGAAAAATCTATATATACTATATTTTAGTTTAAAAAGTGGTATTAATATTCATATAAAATTGTGTTGAAATGTACATGAAATTTAAACATTTCGCTTAATTTGCTACCAAAAGGAGGAATATTTAAATAAAAAAGAAGATGAAGTTCACTTGTTTTAACTGCAGTAACTTTGTTTCATTACTATCGGACAACCGGTTCGAACGCGAGTACTTTGTCGATCACGCCAAAAAGTGTCTTCCCCTGATGTCAAGTACTGGTTTTTTTTATTTAGATCCGCTACAAATATAAGAATCAAAATTATCATTTAGTGCTATGTTTAGTAAGCTCTTTTAAATATTTGTTCAAAAATATTGATGAAAGCGAAATTAGCTGTATCTACGATACGCTACGTATTTAGATTTTTATTTGTTTTGATGTCGTTTTATACAATGCATTCTAAAAGCTCGAAATAAAGATTAGTTTCTGATATTGATGATATTCTGCCACATTAATGGTGACGTGGAAAAATTTCTACATTTAAAAGCATAGTGATGTATTTCATACACAAAAATCAGCAATGTTTGAAACATAATAAAAGAATCCAACGGAATGTATGCATGTTTGTAAGCATTGCTCTAGTGCAGGTGACGCTGTGTTTTTGCCATTTTCTTTACATCTTGTAAAATTCCAGGCAGACTGTTAAAGTTTATTACCTGATTCTGTTCATAATTTGGGAAATATATTTGAAATATTTATTTTTTCTGTATGGAGGTCATTAATTATTCTCCGGAAACATGGCAATAATTCTTCACTTAGTCAAAAATCATGATTACAGCGCCATCTAGCTAAGACACGGATTTTGAATGCTCCACGCTAGACAAAATAAAATATCAACAATTTTTAAATTGCGATTAAATTTTTTAAAAACCGAAGTTGGTTTTTTGCTTTTGAGGCTGCTTTATATATTATAATAAATGTTTGTTTAAATACAAACAATTATTTAATTCACAACTATCATTTACCTGTTCAAAAGTATATCTCTCTCTCTCTCGCTCTATTATTTTTCTTTCTTTTTTTATATTTTGCTAATGCACTTACCGGGTTCTAAGAACATAAATGAATTTTTTCGGCTACATACTTCAGATCAGTTCGCATGAAAGATATTTTAAATTATTCCATGATAATTTTATATTAATTTTTTTCGTTAAAATGTTTGTTTGAGATAAAGAATGTTATTTCTCCAAAAAATTGCAGGATCGAAATTCGAATATTCCTATTAATTTGAGAAAAATATTCTAGACATTATATGAGTTCATCAAACTTTTTTTACTGATATTTTGATATTTTTAATGGTAAAAAATATGAGAAAACCTTGGTTTCAACAACCTGAACCTGTTTGTGTGCCTCACAAAAAAATCAAATTCGAGACAATTTTTTGTTTTATGTAGCACGCATTTATCTCTTTGCCTCACTCTTGTCTTTGAAAGTCACGGTCTCATCGGGTTTTTTTTTTCTACTTTATCTTAATTTTTTTTTAAGTGAATAACGCTGTTAAAATTTTTTCTTTACCTGTTACACAAATCTGGTAACCAAGTGACGTTTGATTTTAATTGGTGTAAGCGTACGTTAAATATGTTTTTTTCTTATCAGTTATTTTTTTTATTTTTCCCTGAACGACGCAGATAAAAGGAACGAACACGTTTAGGACTTTTTTTTGGAATGGAAGAGAAAGATAGGTTTAGTTGAAAGTAAATTATTACATCCTTTAAGAGGGTCTTTTAAGATTAAAATTACTCATTTCTCGCAAACAATTGAAATCGGTTTTGTGGTTATTTATATCTTCTTTTCTACGCATATAGATACAATTTTCCACTTTGTGACAGGGGTGGAGGTATATATTAAGAATTTATCATTAAAAACACAACAGAACTTATCTATACATATAAATAAAAATGAAGTGTCTGTTTGTAATTTGAAATTAACAGCTTTTACTAAATGCATTTAAAAGTATATACGGTGCTTACATGAAAAATCAATTTTAAAATTGTTGTCTGTCTGTCGGTCCGGTCTGTCTATCTGTCTTTCTGTCTGTCTGTTTGTTCCGGCTAATCTCTGAAACAGCTGGACCAATTTTGACGAAACTTTTACTGGCTGATAGCTAATGTTTTTTTAAAAAGTGTGCTTTTGTTTTAGAAAAAAATTAGGATTTCGAGAAAATAAAATTAAAACCAATGAAATAGTGAGCAATATCCGATTCAAATAGGGATGATTTATTTCAATAGGGACTATTTTTATTCAACAGGATTATTTTTATTTAATAGGAATTATTTTATTTCGCGAGGCCTTCTGTCTCAAGGATTGCTAACAGTTATACCAAACTTTTTTTTCTTCGATTAGGTTGCCGCCATTCGCGACATTTCCCGTTCATGTCTTGATCCTAATGATTTTACAGTCCTTAACTACGTTGTCAAGCTGGGTCATGCGTCCCTTTCACCCCTTCCTTGCGGCTTCGTTTGTGTTTGCGTTTCACCCTACTTACTACTTAGACCTATTTTGATCTTAAGATTTTAGTCCTCACCCCATCGACAGTGTCAAAGGTCATGCATCCCTTTCACCCCTTGCTCAACAAAGCAAAGAAAAATGAAACAAAAAGAAACATAGATTCACAAAGTAGAAGAAAAAGTTTTCGTAAACTCTGCGAAGAGAATAAACACTTTTTTATTAAATTCCACGTGGACAGTCGCGGGGGTAACAGCTATTTAACATAAAATAAATGCATCAGAAAGTAATATTAACGTATTACACATCCAGGATAAAAATTATTTACCCTATTTTTAGCGTTTATTACACAAAATTTGTAACAATGTAATTTACTTTTGCTGAGTGGTAGGTGTTTTCAAAAATCGACCCACAAGAAAGTTACGGGGCGTCATAAATAATAACAATAATAATAAAAATCAGTAATTATATCTAAAGACTTAAAATTTAGCAAACAGGTTTTTTCGTTCAGCTGAGTTATGAAGAAAGCATTTTTTTTTTGTGTAATTTATACAATTCACGTAAAAATTAACTCATTAAAAACTTTTTATCCTTCACAGTCTGTATTTTAATTTTTTAGCAATTACTGTGTGTGTAGAACGGGTATACCAGCTAGTTGGTAAATATAAAATACTGTCAAATTTGTATCCCATTTTTTTCTTCCAAAGTACAGTCGGACCTTTTTTTCTAACGAAGTCAACTAATCCAAAAAGCAAGTTCGTTGTGTGGAAATTTTGTTAAATAGAGATTCATCTTTCAATATATACTTTTTAAAATCCCATGAAACAAATTTTAAATGCTTATAAATTCTATACCTTATTATTAAAATAGTAATTTTCACACCTTTTTTTAAAAATTAATATCTATTTAATTTTATATATTATTTTCTATCCATCAAGAAATTTGCAAGAAAACACGGGAAGAAAAACATTGTACAGAAAATGCAGTATAGTTTCAATTTTTTTTAAATAATTTTTATGTTAAAAAATTAATGAATTTTGATGACATTTTCTCTTATTTAAAGGGTTTACAAGTAATTTTAAGCATTTTTTTTTTTATAATCCAGTAATTTTCAGCCAATATTACGACATGCATCCTTAAATTTATTACTGGGAAAGTGTTAATTTTGTTTGAGGTGTGTGTGTTTTATTTATGTGGCATGCAGCCAAAAGCTACGCAGTCTCCGCGCGCAGGCGCATTGAATGGGAAACTAAAAACTGAAACTGTTGAATTAGTGGAAGAGAAAAACTCTTGGACATTAGAGAGAGAAAGGAGAACGCGAGAGGTGCGCGAGCAGGCGTTACCTTCTGAATATCATCGTCAATCTTATCTGTAAAAAAACAACTACCTTAATTAATTAATTTTTGTTTAATGTTAAAATAAAATAGAAGAGAAAAGACCAACGTCTTGGACCCCTTGTTGTCTCCCACAAATTATATGGGGGCTCGGCCGCGATCGATAAACTTTCGATTTTGAACCAAAGTCTGGACAATGAACAACAGCGTCCGTGAAGGGAGATGCTCCGCCATTTTTCGAAAACTTCGTTCAACCTGTGTAGAGGTTTGAACTCAGCATGAAAATTCCGCCTGTGTAGAGGCGATTGAAAAAAAAAGAAAATTTCGATTTTGATCAAAATTTGGAACGTGAAAAAAAAAAAAGCCGTCCGTGGAGGAGACGCGCCGCCATTTTCGGAAACTTCGTTCAACCTGTGTAGAGGTTAAATTTTTCAACTTCATTCCGCTTGTGTAGAGGTCGGAACAAATAACAAAAATAACCTGTGTAGAGGTATTTTGCAACGAACCATCGACAAATATTCCGCCTGTGTAGAGGTTGGAAAACCCATCGACGAAAATCCCGCCTGTGTAGAGGTTGGAACTAATTCAGTGTGAATAATCCGCCTGTGTAGAGGCCGGAACTACAATTTCAACTATATTACCTGCGAAGAGGTGAAATCAGTGAATCAACGTTTTTATTGGATACATCGTACGTGCGAGCAACAAGGGAGCCAGAAAAAAAAGGTAGGATCTTTTCTAAATTTTATAAAATGTATAAAAACGCTCTTAAAGAGGATTTCATAAGAGTTGTTGAGAAGCTAAACGGTACTGTGGAGAATACTGACACTATAGTTAAACTAAAGACTAAAATTGAGAACAGTAGTACATTTGAAAGTGATCCAGATTTCGTTAAAACTTTAATTCAAAACTGTATAGATGAGAGGGTATCGCGAAACAAAAAAGAGAAGTAACTTCAGGAAAACAGAAAATTGAGCTCGCGAAAACTACAGTTAGCACAGTTAGAAAAAGAAGTCGAACTTCAATTAGCTAAAAATAAAGCATTAAGTTTAAATCCTGCAGCTAAATTCGAAGAGAAACAGTTCAAAACTTTAAATAAGGAAAACTGCAACTCATATTGGCATTCGAGAAGCAGAAGATTGGTTTAGCCTATTGATTTAGCTAAAGAGTGTGATATTTATATTTCATCTAGAAGCGGATCACATAAAGAAATTCCTATTACTTATAGATATACCCAAGACCCCTTTAAAAATAGATCACAAAACTTTAAACCAAAGATTAAAGAGAACTATCCCCAATATCTTGAAAGAGAAAAAAAAATTGCTATATATGCGGTGATTCATCTCATTACGCAAGAGACTATAAGAAGCGTTTTAAATCTAAAAAATCTAACAGCCACATCCGTAATAAAATAAACGTGAATACTTTGAAAATCGAGAGCGAAAAACAAAATAGCGAAGAATGCGCAAATCTTCAATACGTAAACATTTTGTGGAAAATCAGCCCGTAACAGCATTGATTGATTCAGGTTGCCAGATCCCAGTTTTAAATTCCTCACTAATTAGAGTGCAAACACCTTCCGAAGAAATCATAACATTAAGTTCATGTTTTGGCGAACAGCGTATGGTAGAAGTTAAACCCATAAATATTTCTCTTAATCAACACTCTACTAGCTTAAGTGTGAGAACGGCGATATCACCGACCTTGACCGAAGAATTTATTATACATCCCAGTGTATATTCTGAAATAGAGAAACTAGGCCACGCAAAGAGCGATGCTTTATTGAATGAAAGTGAATCCTCTTTAGGTGCTCATGCTTATGCTTATTCTTGTGCTATTTCTTTTCCAAATGTTTCTGTTTCAAATGTGATAGAAAACTCTAGTTATGATTTGCCATATGTTAAGAACTTTAATACTAGGAATGATTCGAGTTCTCTAATTAAGGATTATAAATGTAATAAAATTAAGAGTACTAAGTTAAAATTGAGTATTGTAAGAGAAAAATGTTCTGATATAGTATTGTGTAAGAAAGCCAATGGTGCCATGAAAACGAGTTCCGTGGAATTTATCTCCCGCTCACCTAACCCTTTACCTATGAAGAGTGAACATCGACGGTTTGTGTTGCTCCGAAAATTTTTCAGCCTTGCAGTGGAAGCGAAGGAAAAAGAGAAATCGTTTTGAACAGACGTCCAGAACTCTACAGAGGAAAATATCGATGCGTTCAACCAAAGATCAACTTGTTGAAAAAGATGTTCTTATGCCGGTGAAACACAATGTTTTTCCTGTGGAACCTTCCGGATGTCGAAGAGGTGCCTTCACATGATGGAGAAACTGTCTAGTTCAGAAAAAAATTATGATATGTTTAATCTCTATATATTTGTCGTATAGTCCTTGTTGTCTGTTTTTTTTTTTGTATGTTTCAGATTCTCCTCTGGTCTCCATGGAAATACCGCTGCGGACAGCGTACGGTCAGAATGGCCGTTGTGGCATGCAGCCAAAAGCCACGCAGTCTCCGCGCGCAGGCGCATTGAATGGAAACTAAAAACTGAAACTGTTGAATTAGTGGAAGAGAAAAACTCTTGGACATTAGAGAGAGAAAGGAGAACGCGAGAGGTGCGCGAGCAGGCGTTACCTTCTGAATATCATCGTCAATCTTATCTGTAAAAAAACAACTACCTTAATTAATTAATTTTTGTTTAATGTTAAAATAAAATAGAAGAAAGACCAACGTCTTGGACCCCTTGTTGTCTCCACATTTATTTATTTGAAAAATGTTATTTTTTCATAATACCCTCCTGTATGTTTGTAATGCACCCAAAACTTTACCAGTCGTATTTTCTTCACAGTGGTATCCACTTCAAATTGTTTCAAATGAATTTGTTATTTCATACTACGAAGGTCCAGAAACATTTTAAAAATAGGGAGAAAAAATCGAATCCAAGAGAGAAAGTTCGTTGAATAGAAAATGTACTTCGCTATTTGGAGGCTATTTTACGAAGAAAATCGTAAAATGTTCGCAAAATAGAGAAATTCGTAATATAGAGGTTCAACTGTTGTTACATGCGACAAATTTAAACTCCCAGTAATGCTTACAAAAGTCCTATATAATCAAGGTTTAAATTTTTACTATTTTAATACTAATTTAAATTTCTTCTTCACTTTTAAAAAAACATCTTATAATTTTTTTTACATAGTTATTTCATACTGGATACATTCCTTCTCATTTTTTTTCATTCTACTTATTATTCTTTTGAAACATACTGAATTTTACAGGCATATTTAGTCTTTTTCTGTATATTACCTGCGAGCGATTGGTGTCCGCCTCTAGAGCGCCGCTCTAAAAGTGATACCAGGGGATGTACTAGGTTTGCAATGCTAAATGACCCCCATTCGCAGCCCATTAGAAATTTTAAAAAAGTTTTCCTACGTGAAGATCAATGTCCTTCATCCAGACATGAATGTCGGGAAAGAAAGTTTCAAAGAAACAATACAACTTAGCTTTGTATTCGAAAAGAATGAATGGATTTAAAGAAATTCGAAAATTATGGATGCATCGTATAAAAAGGAATGGTCCAAATTCATTTGACGTCATAGTAGCATAACTATAACCACACGTTCTAGCCAATCAATTCATACGCTTCACTGTTGCCAACTTTTTTGCTTTGCAGAAACTTTCTTTAAAAATATTTTATTACTTATTCGATTACTTTTTTATATCTGTCAACAATTAGGAAGCACATAGGTAAAAAAAAAAAAAATGCACTTGGTTTACAAGTACCCGTATAATGTAAGAACTTTTTAATTTTTTAAAAATACTTATATCTTGAACGTTTTTAGACAAACATCAAATTTGAAATTTTATCTAATTTTTACTAGAAAGAACAAGTACAAGTCTAACGTCAGTGTTTAATTCCATGCAGAACACGTGATTTTATGTATCACGTAAACCGTCATATGATTGATTGATTGAATATTAACGTCGCACTGTTCAGCTACCCGAGGGCTTTTGGCGACGGACCACGTAATTTTGAACCATGGTCAAGTGACGTGGACGACACCTGAGCTGGCACCCCCTCTCTAACTACCACACCACACCAACGGGAGGACGTTTCAGTTCTCGACAGATTTAACGTGCATCGCTGCCCTACACGGCGGGTCTTTAGTGGTACTGGGCTCGAACTCGTGACAAAGCAAGCCACGTTGATACCTATACCACTTGGCTACCGCGGCGTCGTAACATCGTCATAACTTTAACTCATTATGCAGTACTGTTATAAGAGGTGGATTCAAAATTTTATGTTTGGAACTAATTTGATAAGTGCTAAGCGCCAAGCAGTGCTTGTTGTCGAGTTATAAGGAATCCAAGATGGCAATCCAGCTGTAAACAAATCGTCAGGAATATAATTTTAAGAAACAAAATAACCAATATATCAATCAATAATTAATATCACTATAATACAATAATTACATATAATAATAATCATACTACGTAATATATAATAATACTCATTTAATATAATGTAATATACTAATTGTATTATATAATTATATTATTCTAGATATAAAATAATTATGTAATATATATCAAAAATTAACCAATAAATGAATGTTACTTGTATAATTGCTGACAATTTGCAAAAATTGCGAGTTCCTTTAATGAATTTCATCGAACAAGAAAACGTTTAAAAATGCATTATTCAAAAGTTAAATAAAGTAGAAATACGCAACTAGCAGCAGCAATTAAAATCACAGCACTCATATTTTTTAAAATATATATATCCCTGGTTTTTCACCAATGATATTAGAAACATCCAAATTCGAAAATAGCACAAAATACAACAGAAGACTCAAGCAGTAGCTTAAAGAATGATTGCAATTCGCTTCAATTTTTAAAGAAATCGGACTAAAATCGCCTGAAATTATTAGGGTTACCGAGAGGGAAGAAAACCAATTAAAATAATAATAAACAACGTTTCCTACAGTGTGTCGCTCTACATAAGGTTCAGAAAATCGAATGAATTTTCTTTTATCAGCAGATATGCAAAATGTTATGTAACGGAACGCTTAGACACAACGATTTTAGCAAAAACTGACTCATTTCCTCTGTGAACCCAATAACTCTGCATTCAAGGTCAAAGAAATGTGCGTTATTACTTCCAGAAGCTCGTTTTACTAATGGTATCTTATGTAGTGAACTATTTTTTGCTGAACGACAGCTATTTATAATGATAAATTGCCTTGGTGTCGAAACGACACCATCGGACATTCTAAGTATATTTAGAAATAAAATCTCTCCTAATTATAACTCCTAGAACAACAAAACTTTTTCTGTGTAATCACCATGGAAAAGGATTAAAAGTCACAAAAATTTTTCGAATTCCCTGCAATTTTTGATTTCCTGAAAAGGAGAATCAAACTGAACAGACTCCAGTGTCCAATAGACACCGACGGACCTTCTAGTGTTAGTTTGTAAAGAAAAGGGCTCAATTTCTGATCATTGATTCTCCGCCCAATTCCAAAACGATGTTCGAAAAAATCGGGTTCTTCTCCTTACAAAAGAAAAAAAAAAATAAGAGACAAGTAATCGCAGTAATATAACGATTCACCTTTTGAGTAATGAATTTTGAATTTGCCGTCTCATTACTTCGTAATCTTAACCGTAGTGGAATGTTAACGAGTATGTCGTATTGGGCCCATCTCTGACCGCAGAAGGGGGTGCCTTTCCACATCCATATTCATGATCGCATCCAGAAAAGGAATGGGGAATTCGCCCACTGATCTACAGTCCTCGAATCCAACAGGTCTCTGGGCCTCGGTCTGGAGGCTGGAGATGTTTTCTAAGGCTCTCTTCGCACCAAGATCCGCGTGCAATTAATTAATTCATTTCATTTCAAAGAAGCTATGTTTTGATGCGAATGAAAGGAATTTTGTTGACGCATTCCGCCTCAGATAAGTTGACGACACATTAGCGCGTGTGTTAGGGTTGTCCCGCTCACCGGACGGGTCGATGGCTTGAAGTCAAAGGGTTCACTTCAACGCTATGTTATATAGTTTTGTCCCCAAAAGAATTTCGGAAGGTTTGGCACGGACGTCCTTAGGCACGGACCACAATGGGAGTAAGAATATGACTGGAATAATTTGAATGGTCAAATGTTATTTCCACAGTACCGGTTTAAGCTCATTTCGGGCCCTGGGCGCAGAGGATCTACAGACTCCCTTGGTACTGGTGGATCGAGATTTATAACCAGAAAAATCTGGTTACGTCCAGCTTATTCGGGTCCCAAGCGCTCAATGGATAAACCAGCATTGTATTTCCGGTTGTGCTCTCCCCAAACTGGGAATTTTGGATGATATATCAATTGGCTACATGTGATGATCGTCGTCCATGTATAGGCCCTAGGCATACCGCCATACACCAGCAAACGGCAGCATTCCATTGAGACAATTTGTGCCATTGTAAGTCATGTAGATATTTTTTTTTTTTGAGTTTGTGCGACTGTTTGACAACGAATGCTATGCACTGTCTACTTTTATGGGTCATAGGTGGCTGCTACACTTGTGTAGATGCCTAGAGCTTACATTTACGTAGGGGTGCAGGATCTATTTTTGTGTGTGTGTGCATAAGGGTCCAGGACCTCCCTGGGTTTTTGTTAACGACGTGAATTTCCAATCCTTTAGGTATCCGACTACTTTCGGAACTGTGATTTTAAAAAAGCATATACCAACTGATAACATGACAGTAAAGAGAATGAGTCACCAACTCAAGAACTACCTTTGTATCTCGACTTTTTCTAAAAAAAAATTAAGTTTATTAAAAATCGAACCCAAACACAATGTAAACTGAAATTGATAATGAATTAATTCATTAATACTAAAAAAAAACTCATTTTATGTACTATTCTTTATTATTACTTTTTTATCTGTAGTAAACAATGCTTATATAAGCAATAATTCTGTTGGATAACGTAAGTGTATAATATTTTTGAGAATATTTGTTGTGAATGTTTTTTATAGGTAGAAAAAAAACCATATAATGTTAATGTAGGTTACACGTTTCTTAGAAGACCAGTGGTAGAGTTTCGCTCTTTCCAAGCCAAAGGTCCGGGATCAAACCATGGGCTCGGCATTTCATCCCTTCAGTGAGTCGATAAATGAGTACTAAGCTCTGTGATTGGGGAACTAAACACTAGTGGTTTCGCGTCGACTAACCACCTGACTGGAACATGTGCTCAGTGCCCAAAGGTCAAGAAAGCTGAGATGAGCACAGTAGACCTTGGTCCTCATGAACTGTTGCGCCACTGAGTTTAGTTTAGTTTATATTTTGTTTTAAAATTTATATATATTCAATCGTGCTTATGATCATAGAAAATTAAAAATTCGTTTTAATGTAACAATATATCGCTCCACATACCAGGTCCGGGGTTCAATCCTCGGGCTGGGCCAACACCTAAGAGGTGTTGGCTGTGCAAGGTCGACTCAACCTTTCATCCCTTCAGCGGTTCGATAAATGAGTACCAAGCTTGTTTGGGAACTAAACACTGGGGGTTGAGGTGAGCACAGTAGGTCTTGGCCTTCACGGGCTGTTGCGCCACTGAATTTAGTTTAATAACAATATATGAAACGTATTTTCTTCAGTAAAAAAATAAGTAAATAAAAATAAATTAATAGACTGTGAAATAGATGTGTAAAACGAAATGTCAGCTTGAAAAACGAAGTCAGGGTATGACTTTAATGTTTAGGCATTTTATTTTTCTTTCCAATTTAGTTTCTACAGTCTATTCTATTGCGCATATACAGAATAGACGAAGAAAGAATGAAAAAATTATTAGATAGTTACACAAGAAAGGTTGAAAAAGGAATGCAATGAATACAAAAAATTATAAGTTACAAATATCTCACACACAAAGCATAGCATTTTTTCTACTTTAAAAAGAAGTATTAAACCCCACATACTATAAAATTATTCGTTTTCAATACAAATGTTCCAAGGCCGTTACGGTTGTGCCAAAAGAAATGGACACGTCAAAATATCTTTACATTCTCAAAAATGGTTGATTTCTTATAAAATACCACCTGACAGATATTCAAGACCAAAAGCACACTGTTTATGGAAAACATAATAATAGTTTCCATTACATTGAACCGTAAAAGACTGATTATCGGTAATCATTCAATTGGCAGCTGTAAAAAAATCGAATGCTTTATTTTTCTCTCGGAGATGAGAATCTTTAAAATAACGCGTTCTTTGGAAAAAGCGCCGGATTCTTCCGTTGATCGCTCATCCATGTAAACGCGATGACAATCATTTTTACAATATAATCCGTTCATTCTTCGGTTTGTACCGTTGCCAAAATCAGTTTCCTTATTAGCGAGTAACAATAGAGTTAAAAGAATGCGAACTTTTTGCCTTCAAAAAAGAAAAGAAATCATGCGAGAATAAAAAGGGCGGGATAAAGTTGGTCTGAAATTAACACTTTTAACTTAATTTCCGCCATCTTAATTATTCTTTTTTAGGTGAAAAAAACAGGTATTCTAAATTAAATTTTAATGCGCAGAAATGATTCAATTTTTTTCTACGCGTTTTTAAAGGGGAAAAAGAGTTGAAGTAATGGTATTTAATGGTATTTGTGACTGGTAAAATTTAATAAATTTCTAATGTTATTTAAAAAATTTCTTTGTGTTTTTTAAAAAATATTTATAAAAAATAACTTTTATTTAAAAAAGGCTAAATTAAACTAAAAAATCTTCATTTTTTTATGTTCAGACAAATATTACAAGTAAATATTCAAATTCACCATAAGTTTTTCTGCAAACAGAGAAATTCCCTCATTATGTTTAAGATTTTCAGAGAGAGAATTCTATTACCTTCTTACTAGTGAAAATACAGGCAAAGTCTCATTTTAAAAAAGCCGAAAAACTCGTGTTGCAATAGCTACACACTCTCTAATTACAACAAAACAAGGGGCGGCCGCATATAGTTCTATCAATCAAGCAAAAACTTTTTTACGAATTTCTCAAAAATAAAACTTCTATAGTAAATCGAATAAATATACTGAATTTTAAATAGTTATTGAAATATCAAAATAAGTCCCGACTTCTCGATAGAATAGCATAATTTAAGAAGAATAGAATGTTAGTGTGTTGGCCCGTTGTCCATTAATGTCTACTTTACACACAGCCTTCATTTGATGGCAAAAGTCGTGACAAGAGCGGAATAAAAAAAAGATTTCCTGGCTCATCCGCCTCACTGACTGGGGATTCATTCTTAACAAAGGAAGGTTTTCGGAAAAGCTTCTTTGCAAACCTTTCAATGGGGGCGACATTACCCGAGACACAGGAGTGTTTCAATACAACATGCATCGGAGGAAATCAAATGGTTTCGATTGAATTTACAATTTAGAAAAAGCAAAATAGAAGGAAAAATTAACTGTTGTGTCTTTGCCTTTTTATGAATGTTTTCCCCTTTTATTCTTATATAGGTAGGTGAGTTTATAATATCAATGTTTTGTGTTAGTCAAAAATATGAAAAATTCTCGGTAGAGGGGTAACCCATTAGGTGCTTGCACACGGCTGAAGACATCCTAGGATCAGTCCTGGGACTATACATTCCTTTTTATAAGATTTGACTGAAATGGCTGGCATAAGTCAAAAAATTAGAATCACATGCAGGAACGTTGTGACTAATGCCACCTCACTGACGAAGTCAGAGGAGGCCCGCGAAATTCATCGCGGCTAAGGGCTAGAATTTTTCCGCATGTCGTTAACCTTAGCTTTGAGCACCATGCAGGTGACAGTACGATTTTGCTCGTTCCACCGCAATTTAGAGGGAGAAAACCCAAGGGGTGAGACCAGGGGCCTCCCACCTCTCTTTCCCTTCCACCAACCACACGAGAGGACTTGCGACTCGAGCCCGGTTATTTAGAGTACCCTCATCCCGCATAGGCACTATACATTTACAAACATCCATGTCTTTTTCCGAGTTTCGAACCCAGTTCCTACGGCATCGCAGTAAGCGTCGCTAACCACTATACCGGTTGGGCGATACATGTATAAACGTACAAAGGTATAAAGCAAGCAGGTTAAATAAATGCAAAAAAAAAATATTTTATGTTTTAAGGGCCAAAGAGAGACAAATAATTTTACTATCATCTGTAAATATTATTAATTCTCAATAAAACTTTTGAAAATAAAACAGCTTTTATTAGATCTCAAGTAAATGATAGGAAGTAACTAACCAGATTTATGCATTTTAAAAGGAATGTGAATACCACTCATTATGTAATAAAATTTTAAGTTTCCACACATATTTCTTACTCCTAAATTTCATAAAAGCCCCATTTTTTATGTTCAGAACTGTTACAATAAAAAAAAATTAATTTCATTGCCATTATTAAAAAATAATAAGGGAATTAAAGATTGTAAGAGATTTATATAAAATAGTTTATTTTATTATAATCGCAAGTCAACTTAAAAGAACTGAAGTGGATTGATACTTGTTTGTTGTCAAGGCAATGTAGACTGGTTGCTTAGCGACGGTTTTGTTGTTCTTAAAATTATTATTGTAACTTTTTTTTTCTTGCTGTTGATATTTTAATTTGTATTAATAAAGAAATAATATGAATATTTTGGTTTATGCCGAATTATAATTTGAATAATATGTAGAATGTACACCTCTGCATCTATCTAAAAAAAAATTTAGATTTTAAAAGATATATGTTCACATTTGTATTAACATTAATAATGTGTGTGTGTGTTTATTTTTAATAATTAATACTTTATAAATTTTTTGTAACTTTCGGAAAATTCTGTCAATAAATTATAATTTTAAAAACTGTTTCGGATACTTTGTAATTCAAAACAATTTTTTTAAAAAATTACGAATTGTACCAAAAAAACAAAAAATATGTTGATATTTTATTTATAATTTTGAAACATTCTTCAAAGGAGAGAAATTGCTTTTCTTCAACGTAACACGTATGACAGATGTAGAACAGAGAAATTCAAAATGGAGTCGATCAAGACAACATGAATCAAACAACAAATCTTCTTTTAAGACCTTCTCTATCCTTATCACTCAAACCCCGCTTATCTAAAAAACTCGTCCAAGCTTCGAATTAACGGTGTTTATACCCCCGGAGACACCCTAAAAAAGGCATCGACTGAACGTGGGTTTGATCTTTTCAGGGTCATCGCTATCGGGTGCCCTGAAGCGTGCGATATCGCCAAGCAGAGGCGCTGTCGCCAAGGCCTGGTAGCCGAAGGCTGAGAAGCAAACTAGGGTTGCAGCGTCCAGTGATTCAACGCAGGAACTGGAGCAAAGATGCAGGTAAATTGAAAAGGAACTTTTTTTTTTATCCCCCTCTCTTTGTTGTTTCTTCGAGTAGGCTTTAAAAATTGTACTCTTCATCCCAATTGCTTTCGGAATGGCATGACTGAAAAAAATAAGGAATTTTATAATATCCTGTCAATTGAAAAATATGAAGATTCGAAAGTCATATAAAAAAATGAAGAACGTGTTCTCTAATCGTGAATTTTTAATTTCAAGATAAAAATGAAAATATAAGGGGGGGGGTCAACCACAAGCGGCCCGCGAGATTCATTGCAACTTTACAAAACACGATTATTTTGTGCAATATTTTTTTGTTTTTAGAGTAGTGTTTTGTAATAAATATATCCCATAACTGTTTCAATTTTATTACGTTGCTTCTGTTTTTATACGTACTTAGAAGTGAGCATTGCAGTGACCCCCCGCAGTACCAAGCTTGATTCCTGTGGACTTTATCGCTCTGCTTATATATAGAGCTACGCCTATTGATCATTGTATTATTAATATTAAATTATCTATGTTTGTATACATAAATAATGAAAACAATAAGGAGTAGCCCAATAGGGATTCAGGTTGGCCACCCCTGGAATATATAATGAATTGGCGGGATTTTTTTTTTTAAATATCTGATTTTATTTACAAGGAATAATCATGAAGGGCAGATAGCTTATGCAGTGTGGTGGCTCTAAAATGTTTAAAAATTAAATAACAAAGTGTGTAAGCAAATAAATACACTGTGGTAGTAGGGGAACTGTTCATTTAAAAAGTGAAACACAAATAATTTGTTTAATAACTTTTTTAATGTTTTGTAGATTAAGGGAGTGAGTGAGTGAATATTAACGTCGCTCTGTTCAGCTATTCAAGGGCTTTTGGCGACGGCCCTCGTCCAGTGGCGTAACGGAAAATAATTGCCCCCCGCAAGATCAGATCTTGAGCCCCAAGCCGGATATATATATATATATATATATATATATATATATATATATATATATATATATACAAAGAATTTACAAAACCATAACATAATGTACCTTTGCACATCACGTAAAAAATATTTAAATATTAAACTTCTAACTGAATATGAAATCAACCTGTGTCTGAGTAAACAAGTAAATAACGTTTAACATTAGAGAGTATTTAAAGTATTTAAAAAATGGAAAATCTAACAATCGACTGATAACCTGTTAACTTAAATAAAAACGACACACTAAGAAAAACACAAACATTGTAAAATAATATTTTCGATTTCAGATCCTTATGATAGAAAAAAGGTATCACTTACCAAATCCTTCGTTTATGAATCCCGGGATGAGCTTGACCTTAAGTTCGATAAAATTCTAGTATTCATTGTCAAAAAGTCAAAGACACAACTACTGTTACTAATAAGAAAGCATGGACACAAAAAAGAATGTGCTCGCAGTACCGCTCAGGTTGAACTACAAAAGTAATCTAGTTCGTTGGGTTGTTCGCGACACACTATTAGCTAATATACAGCACTACACTAAAGAAGTAAATCAAAAAAGTGATTGACGTCTCACATTTTTCTTAGCAAAGTCGGTTATTAATTCATCCAATTCAATTTTTTTCTTGCTTCGTATTGTTCAATACTTATCAGGGACCAAATAAGGAGAGCCTCTCTTCCTGCATCATTACAACGTAAGATAATTTTTATTAAAGTTTAATTTAGAAAATGATCTTTCCACCATTGCAGAAGTAACTGGAAGAGTCAAAAACAATAACAGCCACCCAGCAAACTTAGCTTGGACAGCTTGGCGCAGCAAACCTTTTGAATAATCAAAAAATTACCTAAATCTTTTATCGAGTTTAGCTTAATTAAATCTTCCTAAAAACTGCTTTTAGAGGAACATAATTTTGATTTGAAAATAATTCACTAGGTAGGTCGAGGCTATATACTTTTTGAAGATTACTGGCTTCATTTTATAAGAGATCATTTCATTTGTAGTGCTTACAATATTTTGGGAGAAAGAAAACTGAATGATTCATAAATGCCATTCATACTCTCAAAGCGATTTTTAATTGAGGTAGTAATAACATCAACATTGGCCTTAAAAACATCCTCCTCAAACAATCGTTCTCTGTCTCGCAGTTTCATCCAACATTGAAATCATCGAAAAACTGTCGTAACTTTTCTATGTCTCTCTTTTTTCAACTCGGGGTGATACTCTATTTTTTAGCCAAACCAATAGCTTCTACCTTTATATTTACTTAAAATTGTTACGAAGATTCTCGATAGACGTTAAGCTAGAATTTAACATGGTCTTAGCGTTTTCCAAATCTATTTTGGTGATTGTAATGCTTTGGAAGTTAAATTTATGCTTTGCAAAAATTTGACATTGGAAAATTAGCAAAAAAAAAAAAAAAAAATTGAAACTTTTTCTATGTGTTTTTTAATCGCTAAAGCTTCCTGTTTTTCTCGGCTTGCTTAGTACTGGTTAGTAAAATATTTGAAAGCACTTTTAAAATCGCAATGTAATTGGCGAATTGATATTACAGAGTCAAATCAAGATGACCACCTTGTCGTGCATAATGATTTAATAGTCTGCTGAATGTTCTCGTTATTCTGCACAATTTTCAGATCCACTCTACCTTTTAATCTTTGAGCCTAAAAATGTGTAAATTTTTTGACTTGAAAAAATCATAAAATTCTCTTACATGAGGCACGTTATTACCTGCATCGCTTAGAACAAGATTGAGGTTGTGTGTTGAACAGTGAACGTAATTTGCTCTAGGTTGTTTGTCCTTAATTTCTGTAATCCCCCATACGGCCTCCATTCATGTTGGCTGCCCCATCATATCCTTGTCCTCGACACTTCGCCAAATTAATGTCCAGTGTATTTAGAAATTTAACACGTCACTTTCTAAACTTTTTGCAGTCTGATTTGCCGCTCAATAAAGCCTAAGAACGTTTCGTTAACTCTGATATTATCTGGCTCATTATTATCATTAACATCAGTTGTTACATACCTTATTATAATGCTTAATTGCTCTTTTTTTAAATATCCTGTGTCGTGTCCCGAATAATAGAGAAAAAAAAAAAGAACATTTCCACATATATTTTTAACAATATTTTCAACTTGTTCTAGAGCCTATAACACAATAGGAGTTTCATTTTGAATTTTTGGGATAAGATATTTTGAATTCTTTTTTCAGGCAAATGAACATTGAGAAAAAGGGGTCGAAGATTTAGCCAAGAGGTCTGTATATTCAAACAATTTCCCCTTTGCGTCGAATCTCGGGAGTTTATCGATGTCACCGAAAAGGAAGATTTGCACATCGCTAGAGTCCACAGCGGCGTCTATGATTGTTCACGTAGATTTGTCTAACCTTATTAACTTCTTCTTTACAAAATTTGCATTTTCAATAATGAATCACGTTTTATTTTGCTCATATGTGCAGGCTTAATAGCGGATATGAATTATAGAGAATTTTCATGCTCTTTAATTTTTTTATATTCCTTCCCAGTCATTCACACACCTTTACACCAGGCTTCTTTAAAATACATATTTGTTCTATTGGCGAAAACCCAACACACCTGACATTAAGCAGCATGAAGTCGTGTTGAATAGCACAGCCATTTCCTTTCGATCTTCTGTCTTGCCTTGGATATGAAACTATAATAAGATGATGAAAAGCTCCTTCCCTTGGCATCATTTTTGGAAATTATGTACCTTCTGGTTGGTATGGGCCCAATTTTAAAATTTGTTCCCTTAAATCTGCATCTATGGGCGTACCTACATAATGCGCAAAATCCTTTCTAATCAATTTTGTCTCTTCGTTCTCTCTCATTTTCCGACTCCTTTTCTTTAGATAGAGTATATATCCTTCTTAGTTGAAGTGTCCGAAACTGTGTTTTTTTCTTGTGGATTAATTTTCACTTCCAGGATTTGTTCATCAAGTTCCCTGGCGTTACTACTACTAGCACATGCACAAGAGGATGAACTTGCGGATTTTAAAAAGTTATCCAACTTTGCATATTTGCTATTAATATTGTACTCCTTTTCCTTTCGAATTTTCGTTTTTGAGAGGCACTCAAAGTTTTTTAACTCATTTTAAGGCCGCGTTTCTTCTTGTCTTAACAAAATAACAGTATAAGAACCAGAATTAATTCCGTTTACAAAAAACAGTTCTAATATTACAAGAGAGAAGTGAGGTCAAAATGTTTTAACAGCGAAGGAACACTCCCTATATTGAAGTGCATTGAATATAAAAATATATACTATGTTCTAAAAACAATTTTGTGAAACATTTCTCATTATGCTTTATTTGATTGAATACTCATAAATATACGGAAATTTCTGTGAGCATATGGCTTTCTAAATCATAAATCTAGGCCATATAATCATTTAAAATGCTCTATGCGTTTTCAAGTATCGCAATACTATTTTTCATGAAAAAAGCATAACAGATGTACGTTATTAGGAATAATGAAAATGAAATGCATGTGGGGGAGCTAAAGACGCCAATAAGTTACTTTGCTACTTCAGTAAAAAGTAACATGTCTTTTTTTTTCTCCCTACCGCTAACATGAAGTATACAAAAAAAAACAGTGATGAATTTTTTTATCTTTCTAGCATTTTATCCAATTTTCCATGACTTTCTTTTTATCTGTTAGTAATTTAAGTTTAAAAAGAAAACCCACTAAAGAAAAGTATCTCTTTTGTCGCGGGGATTACAGCAAATTAAAATGTTTTTGATTTGGTTATTGGATCTAAGATATTTAATAAGCGATCAAAGTTTTGATTTTGAATGATGTTAGATCGCCAATTTGAAAATCGCTTCAAAATATTGGATTAAAAAAATTGTAAAGTTAATTTTGTGAAATTCTACGTTAATGGCGTCAGTCTAGCTTTGGGCCCCCTAGAAGCTTTGGCCCCCGCAGTGCGGAGGTGTACGTTACGCCACTGCCCTCGTCATTTTGAACCATGGTCAGGTGATAAGTACGACACCTGAGCTGGCATCACCCTCTCCTAACTTCCAAACCACACCCACGGGATGAAGTATGAGCTCTCAACAGATTCAACGTGCATCACTCCCCTACACGGCGGGTCTTCATTGATACTGGGCTTGAAATCATGGCACGCCTCGGGTGGGGTGGGGGGATCATGAGAGCGAATGGTATAGGCCCTCCTTAATATGGTATAGGCCCTCCCCTCACTGCAATGGTTGCTTCGCACCGTCTCCGCATACTCAGAACCAGCTGGTGCAACATTTCTTGCGGTAGGAGTGCCCATTCTTCAATCAGCATCTGTTTGAGCTGTTGGGTGTTCTCCGAAAGATGTAAGCGTGCTGCAATATGTCTCCCCAAAGCATCCCACTCATGTTCTATGGGATTTAAATCTGATGAGTACGCTGGCCAATCCATTCGAGTGATATCTTCACTTTCCAGCAGCTCCTGAACAGTAAGAGTCCGATGTGGCCAGTGCATTGTCATCCATAAAAATGAAGTCTGGGCCAATGACACCTCGGAACAGACG